>JBAMBR010002432.1:0-57500 GCA_037044475.1 Zaprionus obscuricornis | reverse complement strand
AGCAACTAATTTTCAAGCTGATGTAACAGCAGCGAAGACGACGTCGACGACAACGACAACGACAATGACGCTGAAGAAGAAGAAGATGATGCAGTAGCAGTAGCAGTAGCTAAAGAAACTGGCAAGGACAATAACAAAAGGCAAGGCAACAAAGCAACAAGAACAACAACAGTGAAAACGCATAGCATAGTAGATGAGTATGTAGCATACTGGTCTGGTAACTACTATCAACAGCTGTCTCTTTGTGCTCTGCATCTATATTATTTTCGCTCTTCTCTTCTGGCATTTCCTTAGTCTTTGCTGCTACTGTTCGCACAGCATTGTTTATTTCTCTGCTGTGCCAGCTGCTGCGCTTAATTTGAGCGCATTGCTCGGCAACGCGTACAAAAACGAAATAACAAAGCGCATTGCATACTTTTCATACTCTGTAGAAATATGTATAATGCCAACAATGCGGGAATATGCATGCTACTGATGATTAATGAAATATATAAAAATAATTAATACAATTATTTATTTAAATTGCAAATTTAAGTTTCTTATCAAAAAAAATAAATATTAAATCTCCAACATTTTACAGGGTATTAAGTGTTTGGTGTGTTTATTGCTAACGTTTTATTTTCTTGCTTTTTTTTGTTGATTGTGAACGCATAGTCAAAGTCAAACGAAGAACTGCAAAAGTAAACGCAATGCCCCACTTTGGGGGTGAGGATATGGGCGTGGCCAGTGAATGCTTGATGCTTGATACAAAAAAGTTACCAAAGACCATTTAAAATTACCTCACGTACGTGCGAAATTGCGAACGTATTGTGGGCGTTGCAGACGAATGCATCTACGTATCCATTGGACTCCTCACCGTCTACGTCTACGTCTATGTCTTCTTCTACATCTTCGTCTCCCTTACCATCGAGCTGCTTTAGCAAACGCTTTCTCATCTCACGCTCTTTGGCTCTCAACAATAAATGGCAGCTTATAAGTCAAGTGAAAAGCAAAGCAAACAGAAACTGAAGCCAAATCCAAAACTGAAGCTGATGCTGAAACTGAAAGACTACAACAATTTCGGGTCTGAGTTCAACTTAAAAAAAAGGAATAAAGGAATAAAAAAAAAGAAACAAACACACATACAAAGAGAAGAAGAACTAACAGATTGCAAAATGTTTCATTCTCTGTGTGACGTGGGCGTGGCACATGAGGCGGCAATGCTGTGGCATTTTAAGTACAATTTTATAGAGCATACCTAGCGGGTGATTCACACAGGCGCCTGTGTGAAGACAGCAGGGAGACAAAGAGATGTAGAGAGAGCAGAGACGAGAGAGAGAGATGCGCTAGAAATTGACGATGACATAGAGATGAGATGAAGCGACTGCGAGATTGCTGCTCTCGATCCTCTATGCTGACGATCGAATGAAGTGTTGTGCGTAAAGTGCTAGGTGTACAAGAAGTTGAACTCTTACTCTTAGAGTCTGAAGTTGTAGACTGATGCTGGTTTAACTACAAGTGTCCAACGAGGCGAATAGTAAGTATCAGTCGACAGGCGACACATACTAATAAGACAGTGTTGACGATTACAACAACTCTACTCGAGATTTTAATGTATATGAATTAATTTTTCAAACCATTTTTGACCCATAGTCAGATTTCTAAACTGAATACTATGTAACTAAAGGTTTATCAATTGAATTAAAAACAAAACAAAGTAAATTACTAATTCACTTTGTAAAGTACGAGAATGTTAAAGCTTACGAGAGCTGTTACTGAGAATTCTTAAGTTTCTAGCAACGTAAATATAATGCTAATGTAATTTAATTGATTTTTGGCTATAATTGTAAGAAATACAGTGTGAAAAGATGATTTCCAATGAACATAGAATTGATTCGAAAAGAATACTTCAAACTGTATTGGACTTAACGATAATTTTGCAAATGTCCGGTTTGGTTCAAAACAGATATAAATATCAAGCTAATTCCAGCTACGAACTGAATCGAATCAAACCAATTAAAACTGCTGACGAGAAAAGATTTAGTATAAATTGATTAAGTCACACATAAAAAACTATTATTTATATTAAACGGAATACGAATAACATAATCCTATAGAGCGATGAGATCAATTAAACAGTTAGTGCTAAGGATAAACTGAAAGTAATCTATGTACTCACTGGTCATCAACACTGACACCGACTTGTGCAACTATTTGTCGCCTGTACTGTATTCTGCAGAGTCGAAAGTCTCGGTGAGTTTGTCTGCCATACAGCGTTTGCTTGTGCTGCTGCCACTACGGCTGGCTGCAGGAAATGCATTATCCACTTAAAAGTCTGTGCAAAAAGTGCTTCGCATGGCTGCGTTGGGGTAGCAGCTACTTAACGCATTAGATACACAACTCTGGAGATGCAGACAATTGCCGTCAGTTCGAGTGTAGTTGGAGTTGGCTTTGTTGATGTGCGCTGTGTGCTGTGTGTTGTATGCTGGCTACATATACGGGATTCTGTCTGCTACTTTGGTTTGACCAACCCTCGTCTATATATATATATACTTCATTAAACTTGAGCTAATTTTCAACACCTTTGTGAGGTCATAAAAAGTGATTGGCACGCACGACAGTGAAAATGAAAGAACTAGAAAGAAAGAGAGAGATAGAAAACTATAGATATTGCATGACAACTAAAGATAGATTGAAGAGTATCTAAACACAAAAAACACTTCAACTCTAATGAGCGAACTTTAAGTGTGCTAAAGTTTTACCTGAAGTGGGATGCCTTGCTTTGTGAGCATGTTTGTGTGTGTGTATGTGTATGTGTTTATTTGATTTGAGTCATAAAGATAAAACACACGCTGAATGCAGACAAAACGCCCACAGAGACACAAGTTTTGTGGCCAAGTTGGGGTTGATATGAATGCGGAGGCATGGGGGCAGATTGCGGATATCACTATGCCGGCAATCACTTTGGCAGTCACGTGCAGCTGCTTAGCATCTACTACCTCCCAACACTCAAACACTCCAACTCCAAATTCATCCCCATCCTCTCCACTCCAGCCTCAATTCCTATGTCACTTTTACCAAACAACGCGCCCGCGTCATTTGCCCCATTATCAATAGACGCTGCCGTATGATATCAGACGGCATCGGTATCGGCATCAGCTTCGGCTTCGGCTACGGCTACGGTATTTGGCTTCCAATCTCAGTGATTGACATGCGGGTTGCAGGCATTTAAGCATTGCAGAATTTGAGCTACTCAACCATTGGACGCTTTAACCACAGCACAAGCCAGACAGTGGTTGACTTTAATGTACGAAATCACAGTAAGAAATTTCGATAATGTCTATTGAAAATGTAGGAAATTCTATAAATTCTTGCTGTAGCTATTTGAGCTTGAATAGTCTTTAAAAAATATAAAATAAAAAATGAAATAAATATCAATAAATATAATATTCAAAGATTAATAAATAAGAAAAAAATAAATAAATTAAATAAATAAAGAAAAAATTATTTAAAAAAAAAATAAAATAAATGAATTAATTAAATTAATAAAACAAATAAATATTTAAACTATTAGAAATTAAGGTATTTTTTATTTATTTTTATTTTTCTAGACTTCAATTAATTTTTATTGAACATTCAAACAAATAATTCTCTTGTAATATAATAAATAATAAATAAATATAATAAAACATTAAATAAATTATTTCTGTTTTTAAAATAATAAATACCAAAATTGCAACAATTTATGAAGATATGCTTAAGCTTAAGCAAAAACAACTACAAATTCATATTGCAATAAACGCAAAATGTTAACGCATATCAAATAGTCTTGTACATACATATAACCGTAAAGCAATCCAAATATTTCATCATATTTATTATGATGGGAAACATTTGATTTGCCTCAGCAGTTTTCATGTGCTGTCTATCTGTCTCAGTCAACGTGTCCCAGTCTAAGTCTCAGTCTCTGCGTCTGTGATCAGAAAAATAAATATATTTGCCTGAAGAAATATTGTATTTCAATTGACAATTGAACAGTGCAGTGCGGACGAAATCAAAAACGTAATCAAATCATATATATATAAAAAAAAAAAGCTAAATCGAAGACGAAATCGAAATCGTTGACATCGATGTTGTCTTCGACGTCGCAGTTGACGTTGACGTCGATTTGCAGTTTGTGAAAGCTATAAAAAAGTCTTTGCATACTTTTAGGGCTGGCGGATTTGCGCAACTAATGCGCCTGTTGTTGTTTGTGGCTTGTCAATGGTTATTGATTGTCTGGTGTCATGTGTGCATGAAGTGGGCGGGGCGAATGTCTAAGCCGACATGTAAAGCAAGGCGGAAGCTTTTAAGGCATTTTTCTGCCCCTTTCCGCAAACACATTTGAAATGTGAGACTTGTGCGAGTGTGTGTGCGTGTGTGTGTGTGTCTGTGTGTGTCGCCGCATTTACATTACAACAAAGAGGATTTTTTCCTTTTTTTCTGTTTTTTTTTTTTTTTTCCTCTGTGAACTCTGAAATCTGCGCATGAAAAGCAAACGCATTTGCAAATATTCAAACATGAAAACGGCTTGGCAAATCCTCAAGAGCTAAGCAGCGTATCACAAACGGCTCAGCCGCTCGAGTCATGCAGTAACAGCAGCAGCAGCAGCAGCATCAACATCAAATGGTGAAATGAAGAAATTGAGAATAAGAGTTGAAAGATGAAGAAGGGTAGCTAAAGTTTAGAGAATGAAAGCGGGTGACAGCTAGCTGACAGTTGGACATGCGGGAGCGTGAAAACTTTAACAAAAACTTTGTCATAACTTGCTGAATTAAATTTGTAAAAGTCAAGGCATTGACTATGCTACGATGGAAGCTTAATTTTCTCTTACAGCGAGCATTGAGCATTGAGCATTGAGCTTCCCGTTGTTTTACTAACTTTCACAACCATTGGCCATTGCATAGTTGCTATGCGTCGATTACGATATGACAGCGTACTTGCTGCTGCTGCTGCTGCTCGTCTTCATTCTTTTTTTTTTTTTTTTTTTTTTGGGTGCTCTCAAAACTCAAAACGAAAACTATTGAAGCTTTCACTAACATTACTTTTGCCATTTTTTGCCCAAAGGCTTGCTTGCTGCAGAGAGAAAGAGATAGCGAGAGAGTTTGTTAAGAACAATGTTGCATAGTTTTTGGCTGTCATTGCAAAAGAAAAAAGAAAACAAAAATTTGAGTGTAGAACAATGCTGCTTAGTCAGCTTAAAATAATAATCACATATGTTGCATCTTGCAGACAAAGTCTTTGAAAACTTGAACATTTATTCTTCTTTTAATAATTGAGTTTATTGATTTTTCTCTTTCAACTTTAATTGCAGATTTTTCATTTAATGTAATGTATAAAAATTGTAGTAAATATTTTCATGAATTTTATTTTATCATATAACACTGTTAAAGCAAGAGTTCTGCTTACTTTTAGTCGACGAATCGAGCCAATATGCATTTGCATATAGACTTTGAGAGAAAATTTCCTCAAAAGTTTCTTCGTTACAGTCTTCGGTGCACAATGCGTTGATTTGCAGTTTGTGGCGCTAAGCAAGTCAAAAATGAAATGCAAATGCAAAAGTGTATCGCCCAATCGTCCAATGCCAATGGCAGGGATAGTCAGCAGTCAGCAGTCGAAAGTCGACGGTCGACGGTCGCTGCTTGCTTCGTTTGTTCAGCAGCCGTTTTATACATGAATATGCATGAGCAGTTCAAGTCATCAAAACATGCCACACACTTGCAGCAGACAAAAAACCAAAAAAAAAAAAAAAAATGAGAATAAAACATGACGTTGAGTTTATATAGAAAAAGAGTAAGAGAGAGAGAGAGAGAGAAGGAGTAGAGTCAGCTTTAAAACTGAGCGATGCGCAGCATTTGGTTAGCGTTGCCATATGATATTTAACCGCGGGACTAACGAGTATATCGTTAGAAGCGACCAACGGACTAGACAGTGCCACACAAAACACACTGCAAAACTAAACCGATGGCAATGGCAGCCAGCATGGCGTATACTTGACGTCTGACGTCGTTGTTCTTGTTGTTGTTGTTACCGTTTGTTTGACGTGTTGAGTTTAATTGGAACACTCAACGATGTTGCTTGATGGTAACGTTGCTTTTGATGTTACTATTTCTGTGAGTCTTCCATTCGTAGTACACGTCAACGACGCCAATGCCAGCGTCACTGCCAATGCCGTTGTCCGTGCTGTTGCATTAATTCATCCAGTTACAATGCTTACAACATATAAATGAGAAACTTGCTATTGCATATAGTATATAAACTTTATTTTTTCTACATGATACTGATTGTACATTTTTATTAAAGTGTAAATTCGAATATTATAATTCATCTGTAATGCGGAAAGTATATGTTAAACTACAGATAAAAATTATAATTAATATTCAATTGAAGAATTGAACAGTTAAACATTTTTACTTGCAAAAGGTTTCCTTCTAAACACTTCTCACCTCAGAAATTCTGTTACAATGAAGTTGATACTGACTTATATATAGATAATGAACTATAAATTCACTGTATTTTGAACTAAATATTTTGCCACAATTATTTATATTTCAATTATTTACAAAATTCTACATATTCTTATCTCATTTTTTTTTATTTTTATTACCCTTTCGTTTATGTGGAAAATGTACAAAATTAAAGATTAGAAAAATATTTATTTATGAAGACGGCAGATTTCTGGCTTCTTCCACATAATAATGAATTTCTGATCTCTCAGAATTTCATCCTCAATTATCATATGATATGTGTTATTATTCCTGAAGCTGAGCTCCACATTGCGGAACATAATAACATCATAGTCAAATAGCTCTACACTGAATCTAATCAATTTTTTATTATTAGAGATTGACTTTGAAACAATTCTGGCCTCAAGAAGTCTGTTGGAATAAAATAAAAAAAGTTATTCATGAATTATAAAAATGAATAATATATTTACTCGTAGTATTCTGCATATATTTCAACACCTTGTTTCAATAGCTCAATGGCTTCCGTTAATTCCGAGTTATTAAGCTGTGCATCATTATGTACTCTGATTGCTGTCACGTTGGTGAAAGTGATGAATGTTAAAATAAGCAATTTAAGACTGATGAACATATTAATGATGAACTATAACTTGACTGTATGTAACTATTTATACTGTATGTCGAATGCTTACTGAATGATTTGGCCACAGTTCCGCGACATTTATAGCATTATAAATATGTGGAAAATTCTTGGAATTCTTATCTCTAAAACATATTTTTGGATGCTAAAAAATGTAACTAAAGATTAAAACCAGAAAACAAGGTTATCTCGGCGATTTCTAACCCTTGTAGTGCTGGAAGAGAACTTTTCATACAAAGCATGAATTTTCGGTCGATTGTTCGTATTGGAACTATATGATATATTGATCCGGTTTGGACCAAATTTATATCAAATTTCCAACTTATATACAGCTTATGGGCAAATCTGTAGACAAATCTCTTTTTTTTATTACCCTTTCGTTTATGTGAAAAATGTACAAAATTAAAGATTAGAAAAATATTTATTTATAAAGACGGCAGATTAGTGGCTTCTTCCACATAATAATGAATTTCTTAGGTTCATCCTCAATTCTCAGATGATATGTGTTATTTTTCTTGAAGCCTAGCTCCACATTGTGTAACATAACAGTATCGTAGTCCAATAGCTCTACTCTGAATCTAATCCATTTTTCATTATCAGAGATTGATTTTGACATAATATTGGCCACAACAAGTCTGTTGTAATAAAATAAAATAGTTGTTATTCATAGTTATTCATGAATTATAAAAATGAATAATATATTTACTCGTAGGTTTCTGCATATATTTTAACACCTTGTTTCAATAGCTCAATGGCTTCGGTTACTTCCCAGTTATTAAGCTGTGCATCATTATATACTCTGATTGCTGTCACGTTGGTGAAAGTGATGAATGTTAAAATAATCAATTTAAGACTGAAGAACATATTAATGATGAACTATAACTTGACTGTATGTATGTACGAATGTATAATCTATAATTATGTATGCTGTATGTTGAATGCTCACTGAATGATTTGGCTACAATTCCGTGACATTTATAGCGTTAATAGCGATATTCTTGGAATTCTTATCTCTAAAACATATTTTTGGATGCTAAAAAATGTAACTAAAGATTAGAAACAGAAAACAAGGTTATCTCGGCAATTTCTAACACTTGTAGTGCTTGAGGAGAACTTTTCATACTAAGCCCATTGTTCTTATGGCAGCCATATTATACATTGATCCGTTTTGGACCAAATTTATATGAGATGTACATATTACCACAAAACTGAAATCCTCTAAGTTTCAGCTGGATAGCTTAACAAACAACATAGTTTTTGATACTACAACTTAATTTTTGACCGATCGTTCCTATGGCAGCTATATGATATTGTGGTCCGTTCTGGTCGGTTCCGACTTATAAACAGCTTATGGGCATAGGGAGTAGGTGTATCAAATTTCATCTTTTGTTTTTATTTCCCTTTGATTTATTTGGAAAATGTACAAAAATGAAGAGTAGAAAAATATTTGTTTATAAATATGTTTGTTTCTATGCTAAATTTTGAAACTTTGCTTTATTCTTTAGTAGTCAAATTTTTATCTGTCTGCCTGTCTGTTTGATCATATTGTTGTTTTAATAAACAAATTTTTATATAAATTTTAATAAAATTTTATTTAATCCTTAAAAATATCATAACAGAAATGTCAAATTAATCATTATAAATTCTTAGTATAAGCAACAATACAATAGATAATGTCAACAGTCTCTGTTATCAATGAATTATTAATTCTTCAGAATGTTGTTAAAAAAAAAACTATATTTTGTTTGTTATTTGCACGTTTTGCTGTGGATAGAAAAAATTACAGATTTGTGACTTCTTCCACATAATAATGAATGTGTAAGGATTATCCTCGATTCTCATCTGATAAGTATTATCTTTCCTGAAGCGCAGCTCCACATTGTGTAACATAACAGCATCAATATCCAATAACTGTATACGAAATGTAATCCATTTTTCATCTTCAAGGATTGATTTCGAAACAATTCTGGCGTCAACAAGTCTGTTGCAATAAAATAAAATAGTTGTTATTCATAGTTATTCATGAATTATAAAAATTAATAATATATTTACCTGTAGGTTTCTGCATATATTTCAACACCTTGTTTCAATAGCTCAATGGCTTCCTCTACTTCCGAGTTATTAAGCTGTGCATCATTATATACTCTGATTGCTGTCACGTTGGTGAAAGTGATGAATGTTAAAATAAGCAATTTAAGACTGATGAACATATTGACGATGAACTATAACTTGACTGTATGTAACTATATTAGCTGTATGTCGAATGCTTACTGAATGATTTGGCCACAGTTCCGCGACATTTATAGCATTATAAATATGTGGAAAATTCTTGGAATTCTTATCTCAAAAACATATTTTTGGATGCTAAAAAATGTAACTAAAGATTAAAACCAGAAAACAAGGTTATCTCGGCGATTCCTAACACTTGTAGTGTTAAAGGGAAACTTTTCATACAAAACTTGAATTTTCTGCCGATTGTTTCTATGGCATGATATAGAGGTCCCATGTGGACCAAATATACATATATGAGACGTGTAAGTGTCACTAAACTTTCAGCTAGATAGCTTAAAAAACAAAGGAAAAACACAATTTTTGACCCATCGTTCCTATGGCAGCTATATGATATAGTAGTTCGATCCGACCGGTTTTGACTTTTAATTTCATTGAGATAGCTCCAAGGCTGAGAGACTATTTGAGGCAGAAAGACAAAGACGAATTCTCCTATCAACGCTGTACAAGAATATATATTCCCCTCGATAGAGGTGTTACAAACTCCTATTCAAAATTGATATACTCTCGATATTGCTTTTTACTTTCGGTAAGCTCCATTTTATGTATGGCAAACAGAATATTTTGTTGTTGTTGTTGTTGATGTTTTGAATGCATTTAAAATGCATTAAAATACAGTAAAAATATATGAAGATATAGAAAACTTAAATACTTGTCATAGCAAATACTTTGTTTTTATTGTTATTGTTCTTCATGTTGTTTTTCTTGTTGTTGTTGTTGCTGTTGTTGTTGTTGTTGTCAGGAAGCTTTCAAAAGTGCTAGCAAATGCGTCTTTCTTTTTGTATCGCTTTGTGTGTATGTGTGTAATGCTTGCTGTTATTTCTGCTGTTGCTGCTCTTGTTATTGTTGCTGCTGTTTGTGCATTATGTTGCATTTGCAATGCAAATGCTTTTCTACTTTTTCTTGCACTCGTTGTGAGCGACAACAACCACAACAAGAACAACAACAATGACGACGAACGAAACGCTTATATTGTTGCTACTGTTGTTGAGCCTTTTATTTCTTTATTGTGGCAAGCATAGTGCGTCGCTCCATGTCTATGTCTCTGCGTGTATGTTCTGTGCAACTTATATATATGTATATATATATATTTATTTTTTATGCTGTTTATATTTCTAATAAAAATTTTACATCATTTTATGCTTCAATGCACAACACGAGGAATAAAGAAAATCAGACGAGATAGAGAAAGAGAAGCAGACAAAGAGATTGGCAGCAGTCATAGAAAATAGATAAGTAGAGAATTGTACATAGTATGCATAGAAATGATAGAATGATAGCATGATGGAATAGTCAACCATTAAATATTTCTATAGATATGAGATTATTATTATAATATTTATGTATAAATAAAATACAAATATAATATATAAATAAATAAATATATATAATTAAATATTAAATATTAAATATAAATATTATTATATTTATCAACATTTTTACAAGAAATTTATAATTTTATAAAATAAAAATAAATAAAAAAAATTAAATTATTTCTAATTGCAAATAATTTTCAATATTTTCAAGATTTTATATCAAATAAATAAGTAGAGCATACATTGCTTTCTCACAGATGTTGAAGTTTTGAGATTTGGGTTCATTTTTTATGACAATGCAGTTGAATGATAAGCAAACAAACACGCACACACATACACACATATACATATATATACGAGGTAAGGCAATGTAATGCAACAAATGCTATAGACGTATGTAATGTAAAGTAAATCAACAACAATAAGAACAACAATAACAGCTGCAAAATAGCTGCTGATGTAGTAGCTGCAAGTTCTTGTTATTGTTGTTCCTGTTGCCGCTGTATTCCATTAACATTACAAATGTATTCATTGTTGGCAACTGCAAAAACAACAGCAACAATGACAACAGCAACATCAACAGCAGCAGCAACTGCAACTGCAACAACATGAACATGAACAACAACAATAAGCAAAACAATAACAACAACAATAACAATGATGCTATTTTACGGCACATTATGCGAAAATGTGGCAAGTGATAGAAAGGATAATGCCGGCTCTATTCCGGCATGCCACACGCTCACGCAGCAACAACAACAACAGCAACAACAATGACAGCAACAACGGCAACTGCAACAATAACAACATTGAAACAACGCACGACACAGAATGTAAAACTTGCTGCTGCTTCTTCTTCTTTTTTCTTTTTTCTTTTTTTTTTTTTTTTTCTCTTTATGGGCGAAAGTGGCTTTATTATTTGTTTTTCCATACAGCGCTAATATGTATGCTAGCTATGTATGTGTGTGCGTGTATATGTGTCTCTGCTGTATCAACGCTGACAGTTTGTCTGGCAACAATAACAACAACAAAACTAAAGCAGCAAAACATTTTACAGCCAGCAAAGCGCCAGTTCTACACACTTTGCATTGTGAACTTAATTATTGTAAATAAAATTAAATTAATTAAAAAAATAATTTTTTTTTTTTAATTTTATATTAAATTTCTTTCATAAATTATTAATTTGTTCTATTAATTAATTTGAATTTGAAAAAAAAAATAATTAAAATAATTAAAACAAAAAATTTACAATTAAAATGTTATATTAAATATTTTTTAAAAAAAAATTATAAAATTTAGTTTTCTTCAACAATTGTGGCATAGCGCACAATCAAGTGCAGCAACTGTTGGACAGTAAGTGTATATATGTACATATATATAAGATGTAGCAGCAACTATAGCAAAATCACAGCATGTCAAATTGTTTTCCTATTATTGTTGCCATTGTTGTCGCTGCCATTATGTGACTTGTTGCTGTTGTTGTTATGGCAGTTGTTATTGTTGTTCAGCTTATCGTTATTTAAATTAGCATTACAATGCACTCTTACACAAGCTCACATGCATTCAAATACATACACAAACACACAGACAGACACACACACACATACACATGTTGTCTGCCATATTGTTTTGCATGTGCTGCTGCAGTTATTCTCTGACTAATTTTTTTTTTTTATTGTTTAACTAGCTGACGCCTGATGCTGCTGCTCTGCTTCTTACTCTGCAGCATTAAACTTTTAATTAAAGATGAAATGTTGCACGGCCTATTGACATGATTTACATAATACACAAGATTTTAGCCAGCTATCTGCACTTGCAGCTATTTTACCTAATTTGTTTTACTTTATTTTTTGACTAAATTCTGCAAAATTGCAAACAATTATTTACAGTGTATAATAATAGTCTGATTTTTTTTATTAAAAAAGAAAATTGATTATTTTATATTGTACTTGTATATATATTTTTTTTTTTTTTATAAATTTGTCAGTTTTTTAATAGACACTGATAAACATTTGGCAGCCTTTGATACGTTTGTGCTGTTGGGAAGCAACCGAAACATTTATAAATTTCACACAACAATGCCAACAAAAAAGAAGAAAACAAAAAAAAAATAAATAAATAGAAAATGTCATCAATGATAGTGTAGAAGTAAAGGTAACAACATTTTTCAGAGTATTACAAGAAAATTTCTATTTTTTTTTTTTTTTTGAATTTTTTTTTTTTTTATTTTTGGGCATAAGAAAAACGATACGCTTCAATGGGAAGCAAAAAAAAATCCACTTTGATGTTATGCAATCGTGCGAGGCTGAAGTGAATGGATGACAGGGATCCTATACACTCACACACACATACACACACACACACACAAATGTTTGTACATTTTTCATGTGTTGGCTATAGCTTTTAGCTTGCTTGCAACTAGCTTGCTGTGTGCAGACAGGTGTGCAAAATAACTGGCAAATATTTTACAGCTGTCGTTGCGTTTTTTTTTTTTTTAGTTTTTGTTTTTGCTTCTTTTTTCTATTCATGTAATTTTACACTTATTTGTTAGCTTTTGGCAAATCACAAGAGCATAAAGTGAACAAAAACATATTTACATGCTTTCATATAGACACATATATACATACACACACACATATATATATATATATTTCAGTCTGGAAATTTTTACAAAATTTATCAAGCATTATTTCAATTTTCAACCTTGAACAATTATCGTATTTTTTTTTTTTTACTGCATATTAAAATTGATTTATTTGCCTAATTATTATTATTATTATTTTTTTTTCTGTGTGGCGTGTTCTTTTATTATCAACAGCTATACACAACATATGCGATTATGCTAATGCTAAACCAACTATTTGTTAAATTCAACTATTTATATATATATATATATATTTTTGTTGAGCTGAGCTTATCATGGCTCTGGGGAGTCATAGAATTCAATGCGTTCAATGTTATCAAAATATGTTGCGAGCAAAACAATCGAGACTTTTAGGTCTCAACACTACAAATATAGCAGCTGCTCTATTTATATGCTGCTCGAAATGTTCAAAATAAAGAAATTAATAACAATTGAAAGAAACAATATATTAAATGATATGCAATATTAAAGGATAAATGATATCATATTCTTAAACGGAAGATTTTTTTTTCTAAATTTTCCTATAGCTATATATGATATATGATATTGTTGATTTATATTGCTCAAGCTTGACAGACATATTTCTCATGCGATTTTACTACGGTTGATACACTGACGGACAAATAGTCAATATATTGATAGATAGATATTCTGACAAGCTGTTGAAAATGCTAATACAGGAATAAACATACTTATATTGTATAGAATTTTTCTCTAAAGTCAATCAATCAAAATATGAAAATCATGGCTGGCTATGTTAGATGTGTTATGATCTCAGAATTAATAAGGCTTCACACTGTGAATACCTTGAACATTAAAAAAAAAAACAAAAAAACAACACATATGAATACTAAACATACGAATATACGAATCAATACAACACAATACAAGAAGCCTAAAATTAAGAGACATTTAATTACAACAAAAACAATAACAACAACACGTACATTAACCACAACAACAACATAAAGAATAGCAACACAATAGATTGTCAGCAGAATGTCGGATAGTGATTCAAATGGTGAACGGCCATGTAAACGACAACGTCTCGATTTAGATCGAAATTCAAATGCTTCAGCTGAGAATAGAGCAACAACAGATGCAGCCGGAAGTTCACATAACGATGCACAAATTCAACCCGCATTAAGCGAACGTTTACGCAAGGTAATGCTTTGCACTGTCTGCCTAGATTTACCACATCCCGAGGAAATTTATCAATGTAGCCTTGGGCATATTGTCTGTGAAGATTGTGTGACACGTCTATTGGCCGAAGCTGCACTCAATGTTCGTGAAGGTCAATGTCCACAATGTCGTACACATATCAGTTGGCTGCTATTGACCAAGAATCTGGCTGTCGGACAAACACTTTGGGAATTGCCAAAAAAATGTGTTGACTGCGATCAGCAGATGGAATATAAATTTTTGGATAAGCATCTGAATATGGATTGTAGCAAGCGTTTAGTACAATGTATAAATCATTGTCTAGGCTGCACATGGCGGGGTTGTTATGAGCTAAGGGCTGAACATGAGACTAAATGCAAGCATCGAGAAATGTCTAGTGATGAAATATTAAATGATCTTCGCCATATGGACGAATGGGATCGTTTGGTTTGCAAGTCAATAACACAATGTCATCGACAGTTAAGTGCCCAAAGGATATTCTATGAGGATGTTAAACTACGCTGGCCTTATAGTGCATCACGTCTGACGGATGTGGTCTGGTTTCAAACATCATCAATGGGTGTGTTTGAGGAAACATGGCGAATACGCGTTAAGCTAATGCAAGGTACTGGCATTGAGCTAAGCTATTGCCTGGAGATATTGTCGACACCAGGAGAAACAATGCATGTGAAATATTTTGCAACATTGCCAGCATTATTTGTACGCGTAAAGCATTTGATGGATGTGGAACAGCAGTTAAATGAAAAAGTGTTTAGCACTTGCGGTCAATGTGATGAGTATAGGCCGCTGCCCTTGAGGGACTCTGTAGCTATTTATCGGTTATTGGCAATGCCAGATATTAAGTTACGCATCTGGATGATGTTACAATAAGTATAAAAACTCCATAAAAAAATGAAGCCAAACTCTCAAAGGAGGAAAAACAAAAATATGTAAAAGTTCATTGTTTAGCAAGTTCTGGAACATTTAGTATTGGGCTTTGGGGTGTAGGGTTTTGTTTTGTATTTCGTTGTCGAAACCTTTACGAAACAACCTTGGCTTTATATGATTTGATGAATTCTCCTTGAAGATATTTCCCCACTGTAGTTGCGATCAACAATTACAAAATTTCAAACTTCTCTCAATCATTCAACATTTTGATAATTCGAGCTCTACCGTATGTTTCATTCAATAACGAAATTTATAATTTTCCATAATATTGTTATAATATATTTTGATGAAAAACAAAAACAATTTTTTTTTTTAGTGTTTTCATATTATGAAGAGTGTTAGTAGTATGTCTGAAGGTTAACAAGTCATTGTCATGCATTTTTAGCACAGCATCAATTAAATTTTTTTAATCCCTAAACATAATTAAAAACTCACATACAAAATTTATAGATTTTTAAACTTTTAATTTTTTTTTTTATTTTGAACGTTTTTTTTTTTGTGTTCTGTAAATTGAACAATTTTTTTTTTCTTTTGATTTAAACAATGAATGCATTTTGAATACATTCAGTGCGAGAGAATTGTTTAGTTTATTGTTTCTTGACGTCAGCAACATCTTGGACTTTAGTGATGAGCTCTTTAACTGAAGTCTCTGCCTGTGCCAAAACCTTTTGGATGTCTTCAGTGTTCCAGCTCTTCAACAAGTTCTGGATATTTTCCAATCCTTCAAGAGCAAGGTTCTTTGTTTTTTCAGCGGCCTCCTGGGCTACCTCCTTGGGGTCGGATGGGGCTGCATAGCACACCTATAAAATATTATAATAAAATTATAAATTAATTAAATATTAAATTAAGTTTATAGTAATTTTAATTATTTTTCGAAAATGTTAAAATTTTAAACAACACTTAATAAAGTCTGTTCTATATACAAATATACTAGCACTGATGACTTTTCTATATATTAAATTAAACTATATAATTATTAAACTAAACTTAAATTTAATATTAAAATTTTCTTTTTCACTTATAAATTTTAATTTAATTGCACTAGAAAATACTTTAAGTTTATAATATAAAAGGAAACACAAATGAAACGAAACAAACGGTATAAAATATAAGTGAGCCGATTCATTTTAAAGGTCCTTAGAACTTACAGCAAAAATAGCGAAGATGAAGAAAAGAATAGCGATCTTGGCCATTATGAATTGAAAGTTTTTTGCTCTACACGGTTTGACACAGAGTTGAGTACTGACTGAACCGCTGTCGATTAATTTGTAATGAAACCTCGTTTTGCGTTGTTTTCTCATTATTTTGGATTTGAATTCAATTTGAAACAATAACAAACAACAACAAGTAAACTCAGCTCATACGAATATGAGGCAGATTTATGTACACTTAGAACTTATCAGCTGCGTTTCAACAGCTCAGCTGTCTACAGTTGTGGCCACGCGATTAGAAATTCTTTTTAACATTTTTTGTTTTTGTGATCTCTTTGATACTATGAGTTAATTTAAAAAAAAAATATTTTTTAAAAATATTGACAGGCTAAACTTAACGTTTTGCATACAAAATCGTAATTTCAAACCGATTGCTATTACAGTAGCTATATGATAGAGTGGACGGAAGGTGTTAAGTGTTAATAAATGAAAGTACTGTCAGTTTTATTTAAAACAGAAAAACATTTTTTTTATAAATATGTCAAATTATTGGTACGATCCGTAGCTGATTGAGAAACTAATTTGTGTTGCAATAGACGAACGAAAGACAAGTGAACATGCGCCCAAGGCTAATACTTAGCCCTGCCCCTTCTCCACAAAAGTATACAAATATTAGACTCAATAATTATTTTTTGTTTAGCAAAATAAAAATATTTTGTATACTGTATCTATTGAAATTTCCTAGTCTGTGCTATAACTGTATGAAATATTGTGTAGCATAAACAATATGTATATGTATATATAAGAATATACATATGTATGTGTATTCAATGTACATATGTATACTGAGTAAGAATAAAATGCTATTTCATTTCACTATATTTAATTTCTATAAATATGATAAGTGAATATATAATATAATATATATATTCTTTATATAAAACAATATCGACCATATCGATTATGTTTATACAAATTATATAGTATTTAGATTAATAGAATATTGTTTCATACAGTAGAGTATATAGTATAATTTTAGCATAAAATAAATAGTAAAATTTATAAAAAAAAAAATAATTATATTATATTTGATAAACTTACAACTAAAATCGCAAACAGCACAAAAATTATAACAAATTTTTCCATAATCAAAGATTTTTTTTATTGATTTTTCCAAGTAGATCTTTTCAACTGCATTGAGTGTGTCGAACTGATTTCGCTGCAAGTGAATGCATCGTCTTTAGGGCGCAAAAATCATTTAATTGATTGATTCTATTAAAATTGAGTATCGAAAACAAATCAAATAACATTATTAAACCGTGTAACAAAATTATATAAAAAAAAAAAATAATATATTCAATTCATTAAATATGCACATGTATTAGTGTACAACAGTTTATAATACTCTATCAATAAAGTTTTACACCCCAAAATCGCAAAAATATATTGTACATATAAAAAAGACTTGATGATCTTGAAAAATTATCATTAAAAACTCTTCTGTTTTTTTTATTGACATTTTATGGAAATTTTTCAAAAAATATCTTTTAAAAAATAATATCAATAAATTTCTTAAAATATTTTTAATGCATTTATTTACATTTACTAAAGCAAACATCAAAGGCGTCTATATTAATTTTAGATTACAGATTCATGCAGATTCTACGTCAGACTTTGGCGTTCATCAACGACACGTGTAGAAATAGTTTTGCTAGAATTCTGATAAGCTGTTCTATATATTAATATACATACATACACATGTAGACGTATGTATATATGTCACAACATGTGTAAAACAAATTTACACGTGATCAACAATCAGCGCATAGAGTATTTAAAATTGTGAATGATTTTGCTTTTAATTCTGTTTGATGTACACTATCTTTCTATGCCCTTGACGACAGCCTAACAATTTTGTCATGCAATGTGTAACGATATTTATATTAAATTTGATTAGCAGCTTGTAAAGCATAGAAAAAAGCGTTAAGTTAAACGATTTAATTTTTTGTTATTTTATTATTTATTTTATTTATTTTAGCTAGCAAGTGTATGTAATCTTCGGTGCTGTTGCTTTTATTGTTATGATTAGAGCGACCAGCAGAATCATCAGCTGTTGCAATGCCAACAACAAATCACTTAAATTTTTGTGTAAACTAACAGAAGATTAGACTTTAACTTATAAAAAAAAATTAACATAATAATGTAGATAGAGGCAAACATTGAGACATTCAGATTATTGTTTTCACTAATCATCATTAAAGTTCAGCTCTACCGGGTTCAGGGTTCTGATCTGTTCCTATTATTTATTTAATGATTAGAATTTTGTATTGACACATTGAGCACAGTACAAAACAGCACAGCACAGCACACAGCATATAAAAAGTACAGTTTGAATCTATATGACATCACAATTACATAAGTTTCTATGCATTATGTATATAATATTTATATAGATAAGTAATTAGTGAGAGGAAGGGAGATAGTTGCACATATATAAATATTTATTAAAAATAATTTAAAAAAAAATATACAAAATTGTTTAAATAATGTAACATTTTATGTAATATTTAGTATTTCAGTGAGAATTTGTTGTTGTTGTTGTTTTGCCCCATGCTTAGTTTCAAGTGCAATTCATTAAAACAATTTAATGGGAAATTGTGTTGCTGACATTAAGCGTTGACTTTGCTGATGTCGACGTCGATGGCAAAGTGTCTGATATCTGCTTGCTCATTTATTGGCTACATCTGGCAATGGCCAAGGTTTCCAGTGTCTGACAGTGTTTGGTCTGTTTGTGTCTGGCGTTAAGTTGAGCTGTTAAAATTTTTGGCGAAAAGTTTATTTTCCACTTGAGAGCAACAAGCAGCGAAATTAACAGCGATTCTAATAGACAGATATGCAGACAGAGCGAAACAGAGAGAAAGAGAAAGAGAGGGAGGCAGTCAGGCGATGACTTTATGCCCTGACAGTCATTTGGCCAGACAAAAAATAAATAAAATTAAGTGGCGACAGTTGGGAAAACCCCAAAAACAACAAATCTAAAATCCAGACAAAAAAAAAATTTTTTTTTAAGTGTTGGCAATAAAAATAGCAGAGCTTAAAACAAGAAAACAATTATCAAATTTTCATTGAAGCTTCTCAAATAAATATCATTATTATGAACTATGGAACAGAGTTTAATATATGTTCAGGCACCGGCGGATGACATTGTGGCAATGGTGGTCCTAATGTTGGATATGTTCTTAAACGTAATAGCTCCAAAATTGTTTGCAGCTCTAGAACATGAGCATAATGCTTGCGCACATTGTCCAAGAGTTGGCGATGAGTTTTAATTTGTTCCATGCTGTCAAATAGAATAAAATTATTGATATTATTTACTATAGAAATATATATTTTCGACTTACCGTTGACGCTGTTCACGATCACGTTTCTCTTCGATCATAATATCACGCTGTGAATTCTGAAATGCTACATCAATTTTGAGTCTCTCGATTTTGGCATCTATTAAATGATTTTGTCGCTTTACTTCTAATGTTTTTTCCTTAACTTTATCGATTTTAATATTGCTGCAATATAAAAAATTAAAATTAAAATTTCCAAATATTTTATTTGTTAAAATTTTATTATAAATTTGTTTACTTACACGCGATCAATTTGCTTTCTAAAGACGGCAATCTTTTGCTCTATAATACGCTCAATGGCACCAGCTGTCATATATTTCTGACGTTCTGCCTTGACTTTTTCCCAGTTGCGTAAGATATTAAGAAACTCTATGGTTACTTTACATTTCTCAATTGCTTCGAGCATATACTTGAGATATTCAATGTTAACTTTATAGAGCTTATGTTCCCATTCCTTATAGATAACTTGTCGTCTGAATACAGCAACGCGTTGCATGGCTCTAATTTTCTTCATTCCCGCTTCCTATATAATTGAGATTATTAAGCATAAATTATATTTTATAATAAACATATTTATACTTGCTTTGATCATACGATTCACATCATTAATATCATCCACATGCATTAGAACACAGTTTGACAATGACTTGGCGGAGCCCATAACATTAACCTCAACTTGACCAAGTGTTAAGGTTATCTGCAATGTCATATTTCTCATCGATTCCAACTATAAAGAAATATCAGTTGATTATTTATACATCATTATTATTTTGTTTTTTTTTTTGTTTTTTTGTTATTCTCTTACATATTGTTGTACAGTATCTTCCATATGCTTTTGTGTAAGTGATTTGGTCTCCTTTAGACTTGTTATATCATTGGTAAGACTATTGCAATAATTTTGACTATCAAGCAATTGATATCCAATGCCTTTTAAACGTAGCTCACTTTCAATTTTCTGGCGACGCAATTTGACAAAAACATCCCATGATTTGCCATCCAATTGTGCTTGACAATGTTTCTGTTGATCATTGTCAGCGATAAATGCTAGAAAATCATTAACTTCATTGGGCAATGGGAAGGGTGTTCGATTGGTCTGTTTGCTAACAATTTTAGAAGCAACTTCCGAGCATATTAATGAGCTGCTAAAAAGCTTATTCGATAATTTCGGTCTTTTCTTAAAGAGTTTTGTCATTTCGTGTGAGGCATGTGGCACAGTGTTGAGATAATTACTACGAAATTGTCGCTCTATGGCACGATCACGAGCCTGTTGTGCTTCCAAGCGTGAACGTACTTCAAATAAAGTTTTCTCCCAAAACTCCAAGAGAATACTATAACGTTTTATATACTCGTTAAGTTTATCAATATCATTGCGAAAATCTTTAATTCTTTCACGAAGATTACTACGTATATGATTAATTGTTTTTAAATTGAGCATACGTATAAGATTCTGTGAGAGTGCAAAATCATACTGCAATTTTGTCAACATTAGTTCAGCGACATGTTTATTCAATTTTAATATATGCTTCGTTTTTAATTGCAGAGTTTTCGCTTCATTATCATGAAGAATTCCCAAATATTTACGACGATCGAGTTCGAGCAATCTTACAGCTTCTTCGTATGCACGATAAACTTTCTGATCTTCAAGTGAATATTCATGTGGTTGTTTTTTCGATACAAACTCTGGCTCTGGAATATCTTTTTTAATCTCCTCTTCCCATAGTTTTTCAATGACGCCATCCATCATGACGATCAATGCTCGTGCCCAGAACTCAACACTCCAGAGCAATAGACGACCACGTTTGCCACCAGTATCGATAGTTTTACGTCGACGTCGATTAATTGCTTTAACTTCGGATTCATCAACTTCCATTATTGATTTAATTACTTCATCTTTGGCTAGTGTTGGTATTGATAGTTCTGGTGGCTCAAATTGATCCATTTTCAGCAGGCGTAGCATTATATTCATATTAGCATAGATTTTTGTTAGGACTGTATTTGTATTTAGGACATTGTCAATTGTTTCCTGTTTCATTTGTTGTGCTGCATGAAAATGCTTGTTAAACTCTTGTTTTAGTGGATCTGCCAAATAGAAACTAAATTTGCAATTATCATTGAATATTTGATTTGATGTAACGGTATTTATGCTTTGCATTTGAAATTGCGGTGCCATTATATGCGCATAGACACTTGGACCTTCCACCACGTATGGTTTAAGTTCACGAAATGTTTTCTTTGCATGTTCTTCCTCTTCTTCAACTATTTCTGGATATTCATGTTCATGTTCATGTTCAATTTCTTCCACAGATAATATAGACAATCTGATGTGATCCTCAAGATCATAGAAACGATATTTATCGAAAATTGTCATATTCGGTTTACGTAACATTGAAAAACTTTCAAAATTCGCATCAGCAAATATGGAACGAACTTTATAATTAATATTAACAGCATCGCGCGTTACTAGCTTCATAATCCAATCCCTTATACGTGACTGATCGTCAATAGCAAGCATTAGTGATTCACGTTCCAAGGCGCAAAGTTTACGTGCCTCTTCCGTTATTGACTCCAGCCACTTGTAGTGATAGCAAAACTTCTTAAAGATACCCTTTGATTTGCCCGTCACAGATATATCATAATCGATTAAAGCTGTCACCTTGGCAGCAAATTCTTGTATCATATGTTTAATTCTATCACGCTTGAATAAATCTGCATTTGTAAATTCCTCCTTAACTTCCTGTTTGACTGTAAGTGGAACAAAAGGTCGCGACAATAGCTGTGTATGCTGTATAATAAATTTCTCGGGTACATTTAGTTCCTGATTCTCACGCACATTGTCAGCAAGGGACGGAAGTCGTGCAACCCAAAGTACTTTCGAGGGTCCCAAGACAATCAAGTATCTACAGGGAAAATTGTTGAATAAATAAATATTAAACGGAAGATCAATCAATAAATGGAAGATCGATTAATAAATGGATGATCAATCAATAAATGGAAGATTGATCAGTAAATGGATGATCGATCAGTAAATGGAAGATTGATCAATAAATGGAAGATTGATCAATAAATGGAACATTGATCAATAAATGGAAGATCGATCAATAAAAGGAAGATCGATCAATAAATGAAAGATCGATCAATAAATGAAAGATGGATGATGTTTAGGATAAAAATTCCTATCAATACTCACTTGGAATTGTAACATTCCCTTGCACGTGTCAAGCATTGAGGCGTAAAATGCAGCAATATAAATCGTGACATTATAAACGGTTTCTTCGATCGTTTATGTTGACGAAAGTGCACCATAACGCCATCAACGCCCCATGTCATTAAATGTTTGGTCATGCCAACGCCAACAATATTACCAAAATGTGCTGATCTTATCGATGTTGTCCACAGTAATTCATTATTCTCAGCCAATATAAATAGATCGAAAATTTTGCTGTCTTTGACCACAGCAATAATTTCAATGGTAACCCAACGTCCCATTGGCGGTTGTACAGTGAACGAGACATATTTATTTGGCAGCGTTAGCTCACGTCTGTGTAGTTTTTTATCCTTAGTCCAATTATAGATCCACATTTCTTCAGCATAACCTGGAGGATCAATGGTTTTATCGCGTGTTATCATTACTAAAAGCCTTGGTCCTTCAACCAATAGGAAACTATGCACAAACACTTCACGCAATGGATCATTTGTGATGGTAAAATAATGTGTTAATTTTACTGGTCTATATTCCACATTCACAATGTTAAACATTTTCGCTTGATCCTGAAAAACGACACAATTGTCATGATAATCCATGGCAAATACAGCTGCCGTCTCACATTGCAATTCATAGACAACATTTGCAATTGTTGGCTTCTCAAATTGTATAAGCATTAGGCTACCATCAACAGTGCCAACAACAATATATGGATTACTACGATGCGAACTTATAGCAGAGGCCAGATCAATGGGCACCTCTGAAAGTATTTTACCAGTTGGTAAATCTATCATAGCCACACCATCACTATGCAGTACACAAACACATTCTTCCTTGAAGCATGTGAATGTACGGAATGCTATAACAGGTTTACCAGTTGGATAAATTTCCTGCAGCCGTCCCTCATTCTCCTCCAGAATGACCTTTGCAATGGTACCAGTTTCACGTGTCGCATATAGTTCACCATTATTATTGCTAATAAACATGCTCGCTGGCCTATAACTCAGATCCATGATGGTCCATTCAACAATAAAGTTTCCAGACTTTTTCTTAATATAAAATGCCATAGACTGATTGGCAATAAAGAATCCCATTTTATGTGATGTCAATGAATGTGGTCGTGTTATCGATTCACCATAATTGCTGATGTAGGTGCTTGACCAGCGCGGTTTAATGGCAAAACATGCAACATCAATCTGTGCTAATTCACCATAATCATTAACAACATAGAGTAAATTATCATCGCCATAGGCTAAACAATGATTTGATGATTTCACATAGTTCTTGCCCATCATTATTTCTGATATCTGATGTAATAATGCTTCCTTTTCAACAAAACATATTTCATAGCAAAGTATACGCATTGCCTTTTTATCATACTGCACTATCATCGGCCATATGGAATTACTTAATGTTATGCAAAATTGTTTCATAACAATATTTGTTTCATATTGTAAAATCTTTGTGTTTGTGCGAAAATTGAAAACAACTATTGAATAAGTCGGAGCACCACTAACAGCAACTAATAGATCAAGCTCTGAGAAATTTATGGATGAATGTATAAGAAATGAGGCTGAAAAGAAGAATGTTTAAATGTTAATATGAAAAGTTCTAAAATAAGTTTTTTTTTATACGCACTTGAAAGTGTAACATAACGAACTAATTCCGGATACTTGTAAATATAGATATTAGGATTAAGTACAGTCTCATCAAATGCAAAGAGCGGCAGACGATTATGTCCAGCCAAATTATTTATATAAAGACCAGTGGCTACAGTCTCTGCCCTAAAGAAGCTTATAGTATCCGTTGTAGTATTGATAAATTTCAGCAAATTTCCTTGTCGTATACAAAGTACATTGGGACCAACATTTACAATGCTGCTGGCATCGTAGATGTTGCACCAGCTAAATAATGGGAAATATTTAATTATTATTATAGATTAATTATTATTAATTATAAATTACCATATTGTTGAACTGATATTCATGTTGATTTGTTTTTTATTCTATTTTATTTCTCTGTTTAGTTTTTTATTTTATTTTAATATTTCATTTTTTATTTTTTTTTTTGTGTTTTTTGTATATTGTTTCTCAGGAATCAACAAGCTCAATGGTTGCTAGGGGCAATATACTTAGCTTTATTTGTCATGGTAACCAATAATTGTTGAGCTTACAGAGTAACATATAGTCGAGTATGCACGACTATAAAACTTTTCATATTTTGGTTTTTGTCTTTTTTCACTTTAATTGTCATCATGCGGCTAAACAAACAATTTTCGCAAAAGAAATTTCCCAAGCGTCAACTTGAAATGACATCAAGAAGAAGAAGAAGCGCAACAATACTACGTAATAAGCAACAATAAAATCAAGCAGCAGCTATAAAAAGGCCAATGTTGAATGCTGCCAACAAAACAAAATTATATTTCCCCATTTTCCTTCTTCTTTATTTTTTTTTTTTATTTTGCCAGCTTCTCGCTCCACGTTTTGTATTGCGTTAAAAATTGATGCGTCTTGTTATTTTTATCGCTTTAATGTTATTGTTAATGTTTGCGTTTTGTTTTTTCTTTCTTTCTTTCTTTCTTCTTTTTTTTTGGCAGTTCTAAGTTAATTTCATTGTGGGCCACTGGAGTGTAATTCATTGTATGTTGTGGTTCTATTTTATTATTAGATATTGCAGCTTAAAACTCACACAAAAATTCGTATTCTTATTTATATGCACTTTAAAAGTCTATTTTTATTTTTAATTTTATTTTTAATGTATAGAAATTTAAGCATAAATTTAATTAAATTTTTTTATTTAGTTTATATTAATTTAATTCATTTATTAAAATTTATTTTAATTTATTATTAAAATTTATTTTAATTTATTATTAAAATTTATTTTAATTTATTATTAAATATTATTTTAATTATATTATATTATTTTTATAATTAAATTGATTTATAAAATTTAATAAAAAGAAAAATTATAAGAAATTTAACAACATATTTAAGCCATTAATATTAAAATGAAAATTATTAAAATTTATTAAACCGAACTCATAGTTTTTCCCACATCAATTTTCATTTGTATTTAAAATTTAAATTTTTGCCTTGTACTAAAAATAGAAAAGTGCTGCTCGGATAGCATCCAATTACTTTAACTTGACGTAATTTCTATCTAGTTTTAAGAGAATACCGCCCACAGCATTGGCATAACTAAACAGATATCCCATTTACTATGCCTCTCAGCTCGCCTCGTCTTGCTGGCAAAAGCAATGTTTTATTTCGCTTGCAGCACCTGCAGCCTAGCACTTTGCTGCCTACTTTGGGGCGCCACTCAATTATTTATGCGCCCTCTGCTGTGGCGGGTGTGAAGCACATAGTATGAGTTGCTATGTGAGTATGAGTATGAGTTTACTACTACTGAAGACTGCAGACTCGTAACCGACTGCTGACTCTTTCGCCAACTGCTGTGGGCCATTTGCACATGTGTGCCGTTGCTTTCGCATTGCTGAACTTTTTTTTTGCAGCAGCAGCAACAGCAGCAACAGCAACAGCAGGCAGCAGCAGGCAGCGACATGAAATGTCTTTAATGTTAATGACAGAGTGCAGCAGAAGTTTTTGGTAGAAGCGCTTAAGGCAGCTTTGTGGCAAGACGTTGGTTGTCAGAATCGGGATTGCAACTTTGCGCACAAAATCTCTGACGACAAGTTTTCTTCCAAGCAACTTTTTATGCATACAATGCATGCATATACATATACATACATACACACATACACACACATACATATATGTGTATGTAGACTACGCTGCACTCATTAAAAACGCATTAACAATGCATTGTAAATCATTGTTGTGCAATAAGTTGCACATGCTGTTGCAGCTATAGTTGGCATTGCTTTCAGTCTTTATATTTTGCCGTACAGTACAGTATAAAACCGATAAGTGCACCTGAATATAATTCAATAGCTGCAACAGTGTAAATATGATAATGTAATAAAATGTTGATCAAAATGAAAACAAATTATTTTTAGAACATGTTTAAAGCAACATATAAAGGAAAAAATTTCTAAGAAAATCATTGAGATGCCGTTGGTATAATAAATATTTTTAAAGGGACAGGAACAGACAATGGGGGGTGGGGTGTAGGGGAAAAAAACAAAATTACAATAACAATAAGAACGCCAAGAGCAAAGTCAACAACAAAATGGGACTAGCTGCAGGTAGCGACCTTTTCTTTTGACTGTTGGCATCATAAAAAGGCAACATTGTGCCAAAAGATGTGCTGAAAATTTCTTCCTTCCGTCTTGTCAGAGCAGCATCAATGGCAACAACAGCAACTACAACAACAACAACAACAACAACAACAATAATAATAATAAAGATGATGACGAGACGAGGCAACGACAAGAAGCAAGCTCAACTAAGCCACACAATTGGCTGCCAAATGGCTAAGCGCTTGCCTGTCAACCAACAAGTTTGGGTCGTCCTTTTTTTTTCTCTCCCTGCTTTCCTTGCTGCTTGCTTGTTTGGCCATGTGTGAGAAGGCGTCATGCAAAATGTATGTTAATATCTATGCTACAAGGCAACAACAAAGCTAAAGCAACGTGTTTGTGATATCTATGTGTGTGTGTGCTTGTGTGTATGAGGAAGCTCATACCTGGATCTCTCAATGTGTGTGTGCGAAGCTTTGTATGTTGATGCTTTAGAATTTGTTTTTTTTTTTTCATTAGCATTTTGTGGACTTTGCTTGTAACGAAATCCAACATTAACATTAACCTTGACAACGGCTGTAACTAATTTGTTTGGCTAACAAAAATTCTATTTAAATTTTAAACACTGACGAAAATACATAAAAAAAAACAACTAGAAAATAAAAAGAAAATAGAAAATATATAAAAAAAATCATAATGAATATTAATATTGTAAACTATTGTTTATTTTTTTCATTGAATTATTAAAATTGAATGTTGAAAAAATTCTATAATTTATTTTAATTATTTTATTTTATTATTTATTCTTGTTAAAATTGTTGATTATTTTTATTTGAATTATTAAAATTGAATAAATTATTAATTAATTTATTATTTTCATTTATTTATTTATTTTATTGTCAACAAGAAAATCAATTTATTAATATATTTAAATTATATTATTTTTATTTATTTGCTGACAAATTATGCAGTCTAATGTTTAATTATACAATTTCATTTGTTTTTTTTTTAATATTTATATTTATATAGCACATACAACAGCAGCTAATGAACTAATGCTGCACTACATATAGCATCAATATATAGTTGGATGAAATGAAATAAAATGTAATGCTGTCACGTCAATACATCAATGAGTTGTTTATGAGTATTGAAAGAGATCTTTGTTCTTGCTGCAGATATGCGCGCTTGTATTTATTTTGCGGACTGACAGCTGATTATAATGTGCTGCTATGCATGTACATGTACGTTGAGCTTTACTATGCTTTTTCAACTGTTGTTGTTGTGTAACTCGTTAAATTTCCATCAGTGTGCGTGGTGCGCCATATTGGCCCAAAATGTCACACAGAGCGAAACTTAAGCAATGAACTCTGATGTCCTCACGTATTTGTATAATATCGATTTGACTTACAAAAGCTACGCACTCTCTTCTTATATGTAACTCAGTGTAGTGTTTGTTTATGTGTTTTTCTCTCTCTTTCTCTGTGTGTGTGTGTGTGTGTGTGTGTATGTGTGTGTGAATGTCGCTTAGCTGTCACACATGTACGTAATTGATATTTTATGAATGAAATGTAAACACTTTTTTATGTCTCGTTGGACCATGTGCCAGCGTATCAAGCAACTTTGATGCCTTGAACCTTACATGCACCCTATAATTTTCACAATGTTGAGTACAATGGGAATATACAGAATTATATTTATAACAATTTTATTTATGTTTCTATAGAATTTTTAAAGTCGAATTTTATTTATTAAATTAAAATTTAAAATATGAAAATTAAAATTTAGTTGATTTTATAATTTACGATTTGTAGCTCATCATATAGTTCGCTGAGCTGAGCAATGCTAAACAAAAATTGAATCGGTCAGCGGACCTCTGGAAGGTCGAAGGCGTCATAAAAAGGCAACAAAGTGTCGAGTGCCAGCAGCCATATATATAAAAAAAAAAAAAAATATTTCCAAGTACTGTTATACAAAATATATATAACGCATTAAGTGCGCTATGCTATGCTCAGCGATGCTCTCTGCTCGCTGCTTTGCGCTGCTGCTATGCTTAACCCATGGTAAACATGGCAAGCTTTTTGTGTCAGTCATAAATATTAAATTTTACGCATAATATTTTCTGCTGCACACACATACACACACATACACATAGAGATATACATACAAACGTATAGAAATATATATTTTCTCACATTGTTTTTATTTCATTTGCATGCATAAAAATATGTAGAAAAAAATTGATTATAATTACAAAAGCATTTTATTGATGATATTTTAATCGTGTGAGCGTGTACGTGTTCATGTATCTATATATCTATATATCTGTGTGTATGTGTGTGTCTGTGTTCAGTTGGCTGCCTGACTTGTTATCATTCAAAATGTTGATTTTAATTTTTTTTTTCTCTCTCTCTCTCTCTCTCGCTCTCTTTTAATTGTATGCAAGGATACACAGGATACGCTTTTGTTCGTGCTATTCTATCTATTGAATTTATATACTATATATATATAGAAAATATGCTTACTTTTCATTAGTGCGCACACAAAATGTGTTGAAATGAAAATTGCAAATTGCACACTTCATGATTGTTTATGTTCTTATTGCCATTGTCATTGTTGTCATTATTGTTGTTGTTGTTGTTTGTTATGCTTAAGTGCAGTTGCTGAAGTGAGCAAATTTTGTGTGCTGGCAACAGTGCGTATGATTGACGTGCCATCGTTTCTGTCAAAATAACTTTGTATTATGTTCAAATCTATCGTATGATTTTTATTGCTTTACACATACAGCAGACGGCAAAGAAAAAACTTTATTGAATATTTTTTTTTTATTTATTTTTCTTTTTTTTTCCTTTTTTGACACAATGTTATTTTATTTCTTAGTCAATTTTAGTGTTTTTTTTTGTTCTTGCTATTTCTTTTTCTTTTTCTTACGATTTATGATAACATATTTGTTGTATATAGCTTTTTGGTTCTTCAAAAGAAATTGAGTTTTTGGTTTGCTGTTTCCCTACTATGCACAAGTGTGATAAATTTTCAGCTCAAGTAGCTTAAGCTTTGTCTCATGCGATAACTTGTTAAGGGGATACAAGGCAAAACTGTAGTACAATTTAAGCCATTGGGCGTGGCATGTGTCAATGCCAAGTGCAGACATGTTATACCACTAAAAGTTGCGCCTATGTTCAACTGAAACTGAAATCTGAAGTTCGCTCAAACTATAACTGTAACTGTAACTGAACTGTGTGCTTGGCATATGCAAGTCGCACTACAAAATGATATATGGGCTGACACAACAACCCGAGAAAACTTGAACACAAAGTCCATGTATGTGTGTGTGTGTGTGTGTGTGTGTGTGCGTTGCATGCAAACTCTATAAATCATTCGATGAGTAGTGAGCAGCGCGTGTTTGTCATTACTTTCATTTAGCGGCTATAATCTTAAGAATTCTTAATAAAAATTCTTCTGAAATCTATTTCCAGCAAGAACTATTAATACATAATTAATCAAAATTAATAGTCAAAATTAATAATTAATATTAATTAATAAGAAATAATCGAAGTATAATAATAATTATAAAAAATAATTATTTATAATATTTAATAAAATTTAATATTAATTAACAATTATTAGAAAAAAAAAATTTATGATAAATAAAAAAAAAAAAAAATTATTTATAATTAAATTAAATAATAATTTTTAAATTTATATATTTTATTTTATAATAAGTTAATTTAATTTAATTTGTTTTTTTTTTATAATAAATAATAACAATTTATAATAATTAATAAAAATTATTAATAAGTAATAATTGCTTAAGCAAGCTTCTTCAGTAAATAAAATAAAAAAAACACGAAACAATTTTCGAGCTTATGCTCGTTCATCTTTTACAGCCAGAAATCAATCAACTTTTTCATATGCTCTTTGTGTATATTGCCAATAACAACTGTATGACAGAGAGACAGAGAGAGAGAGAAGGAGAGAGAGTATTGCAAGTTGTTATTATTTTTCATTTGTGTGTGAGAAACACACATTGATCATTTGCCAAAAGGCATTTTACTCTTTCACTTCGTTAAAAGCTAATGAGATTCCTTTTCAATACGTTTGTCTTCGTCGTCTTCATCGTCATCGTCGGCTGCATCATATTTGTCAGAAGCACGTAGCACACGCACACGGAAACGCACACACAAACAGAGATGTGATGGGGAGACAAACACAGGTACATAGATCATGTAGGAAATGCCTTCACACATATTTGCATGCTATAAATGCGACAACATACACACATACACACACAGACACAACTCATACATACAGATAGAGAGACAAACTGTGCGAGCCTATAAAATACGCAAATTCCATGCTCAATTTCAGATTTGTGTTGGCGGCATACCTTATACCTTAGCACTGCCACGCCCATTTCCTCAACACATTCGTTGCCATACCCCCTCCTCCGCACATACATACGTGCCACTGTGATAACGTGCATTTTGTAAGCAAATAAATTTGTGCTTTTGCGGCTTGAGAAGTAGTCAGTATTTGTTGTCTGAAAATTTATGCTACGTTTGCCTCGCACTCAAAATTGACAGTGGCAACTAACTGTGTGGCAACAGTGAGAAGGCGCCACAGTGCACATTTAAGGGAAACGTGGCCAAATTTTGCTGATAACAAACAACGAAGCATCGTCTACAGCTGTTGACAACTTTACAGCTTATCAAGTATTTTTCTTCTTCTTCTATTTGTTTTTTTTGCTCAGTTCTCAATAATGAAGATTCCACGCACAACATATTTTGTAGCATATTTTCAAGCATCATTGCAAATGTCGATTATATATGCGGCGGCAACAGCAGCAGCATTGGAATATTGAATAAGTAAATGAGGCAATATAAAGAGCCGGGAAAATAACTTAACAGTTGCCTGTCGATAAGTTGTGATAAGCTCTGCGCTTAAATTAAACTAAGCTTACGTTGTGCTATAAAGTGTTTACAGAGATTTACGTTATAAAATGTTAATATGTTTAAAGCAAAGACTTGCTAGTTAATAGATAATACTCTGATATATTGTATATATTTAAAATTTATTTATTAAATTTTTTAAAATTTTTGTTTGCATTTGTTTTCGAATTTTTGTAGTTGTTTATTTCTACAGCTAGCTAAGTGCTAATAATGGTACTAAAATACAATAAATTAATTCTCTAATTTATTTTGAATATTTAAATTTTATTTATTAATTTTTTAATAATTTTTCTTGAATTTTATTGCTGTTAATTTGAGTGATAATTGCATAATTGCACTTAGTTGCCAATTATGCTACTTAAAACATAATAATTTAATTTTATAATATATTTTAAATATTTAAAATTTATTTATTAATTTTTTAATATTTTTCTACAATTTATTAAATTATTTAAAATTAATTTTTTTAATTTTTTAATATTTTTCTATGAATAAATTCTTGAATTTTCATAGCTGTTAATTTCGGAGCTAATTGCATTACACTGAGTGTCAATAATGCTACTTAAAACATATGCTTGTCTAAATTTTCTAATCACTTGCTAGCTCTCTGTCCCCTCCCTACCCCTATAGTACCCCAGGGCCGCATGTGCTAAATGTACGTGCCTCATTCTGTTGCATATTTCATTCACGCCTATAAAAACCGCATACGTTTGCGTTGCGCTGTCGTGTTGCGTCTGGCACGGAAATGAACTTAATTTATGGCGCTAAAAAGGATTTGACTTTTGGCCTCAACTCATTCCTCATTTCACATATACTGAGAGATAGAAAGAGAGAGAGAGATAGAGAGAGATAGATATGCACAGCAGAACTGTTCCACATCGTTTGCTTTTGTTTCGTACAGTTTTGTTTCATTTCGTTTTGCTATGTGTGCATTGTATTTGAGGGTTTGTTTTGTTTTTTGGGCGTCCTTTTCTTTTTTTTTTTTTTTTTTTTTTTTGAATGCGAAACGCGAGCTACGATTTTCGCAATCATGGCTATAATGATTTGTGTGCTTAACGCGACGGCGGCAACGATGGCGGCGGCACCGGCGACGACGATGGCAAACATTGGCATCTCTGTTGTCGTTTTAAGCCCTAAATTATAAACTATCTGCACAGAGTAGCAAACTATGCAGCAAAACATGCCACAAGGGACGACATACTATACCTTCTCCTCCTCCTCTCTCTCTTTCTCTTTCTCCCTCTCTCTCCTGCTGTCTGCATATGTGCGACTTAGTCTGTAAGTTTTGTTAAATTTGTGGCTAAAAGTTATAATCATATCCAGTAGCGCAAGTTATATATTTGGACTTGGCCAAGGACTCGCACGCTCGCAGTCAAACAAATTTGTAATTACAATTTCCTTAAACATTAATTAGCATGTCAGTTTTATTGGCGAAATGACTTTTAATTATGCTTGCAGCAACATTTGAAATTCGGGTATTTCTTCAATTTCTCAAAATTTCCAAATATACATTGACATTGGCATTGAGCAAAGTATTCTGCTGGGAATCATATATATGTATGTGTTAGGTAATAGTCTTTGAAATCTTCTAAAATTCAAGCTCTTAAATCAATAGCTGTAGATTATATGCTGGCAGCTATGCTGGCAGTTTCATCGAATTTTCAAAACATACAAAAACAACAAGTTTCACAGACTTTCATTAACTTGTCAGTGAGGCTTTTCCCCAAAAATGTCAGACGACAACAACGGCCACAAAATCGCGGTTTTTTCTACCCGCTAGACAAAACAAAAGCTAGATCTTTCTTTCCCACCTTCTCCATACAGGCAACAACAAAAAGCAAGAAATAGAAGAAAAATTTGTTATTTTTTTTGCTATGGCATCTGGTTTTTTGTGTCTGCATCTGATAAATGTTGCTGGCAGCACTGGCAGCAGGTAGACAGTAGAATTTTTGTGTTAAATTCAGACATGAACATGGGTTCAATTTACGCTCTTTGAGATGTCTGCCGTTCGCTGAACCGCAAGTCGAATTGCATTATGTTGGTGAAGAGAAGGAATATGAGGAGACTAGTAGTTAGTATGAATATGCTAGTATGAGTTCTATGGTCTGACATTTACTTAAGTGACTCCTTCGAGTGGGGACTGAAAAGTCACTTTGCAATGCAGCAGCAGTAGCAGCAGCAGCAGCAGCAGCAGCAGTTATCATAACAATTATATATAGTACAAGTAAAAGACAATGCGCATCAAATGCGCTGAATGAGCAGAGCAACTGTTTCAAACAATGACATAAAACAATGCCGCAACTTCTCAGTCCCCGACCCCCACCCCACGCCCCATTCCATTTTATATTCTGCCGTTCAGCATTGTAGTTTGCAAATTAAATAATTCCCAGTTACATTTCCGTTTCGCCAGTGCGTCGACAATATTATTTCGCATTTGTTGGCCTGCTTCTCTGCAGCAGCAGCAGCAGCAGCAGCACTCGCAGCGACAGCAGCTAGTTACCATTAACTACATCTAGTATTTCCCCAGTTCCTAGTTCCCTTGCCATACTATTGCTGAGTGCTAATTGTGCGGCTGTTGCTGTTGCTGTTGCTGCTGATGTTGCCGTTGTTCGTTGTCATTGTCGTTGATGTTGCTGCTGCTGCTGTTGCTATTGCTGCAATTGCCATTGCCTTTGTTTAAGGGCGACAGCGTCCAGGACAATCTCTGGAGTTATGTGACTGCAATAACACTAAATTGGCTAGATATCTCGCGGTTTTGCTGCTGTGCTGCCTCTTAGCTTTTCTTTGATTAACCCTTTGAGCACCAAATGCACAACAGAAATTTATAAAAAAGTCAACAAATAATTTTTTGATAATTCAATATTTATTTAATAATTTTTTATTTATTTTAAATTTTGAATTTTAAAAATTTGTCATATATTATTTTGAATTTATTTAATCATAGTTTTTTTTTTTTAAATATTTATGTAAGCAAAAATAAAATTTATTTTATTTTTAAAAATTTGTTTTTTTTAATAATTCTTATTTAATTTTATTATAATTTTTAGACAAATATTTTGTTTTATAAATGTAGAAAAATAAAATGCAATAAAATGCAATTGAATATTAATACAATATTTTTGTATATTTATAATATTTTTATATATTTCTAATATTTATAATTTTATTTATTATTTAATTTTATTTTATATATATATTTTTTCAAACCTTTGCATTCAATGGGTTAATTGACAACTGCAACTTGACGCTATCGTCCAGTGCGTTTAGCTTTTAATTGCAACAAAGTTTTGGGGCGCTGCATTTGCATATAATTATGTAGCGAGTTTTATGCGCATTTGTGCTATCTGCCCCACCCCTTGACTCGCCCATTTCACCACGAACTCCTTCTCTCACAATTGCGAAGTATATCTTGCTCTTCCCCCTCGCTTGACATAACTAAGCACTGAACTGATGGTTGTATGTGTCTCTCACTTGTGTGTGTGTGCGTGTGTATTTTTGTGACTGTCAGTGGCATTTCGCCTAACCATATGCAATGCAATTGCACAAAACTGTCCATCAACGCTGTCATTTACTGGCCTGCAGAGGCCTGAAACAGTCGTCCACACTCTGCGGCTGACAAACGAAGAGAGAGAGATAAAGAGAGAGAGAGGGGGACAAAGAGACAGACAGACAAACAGACAGATAGACAGGCGGCTGATGCATTTCTTAAATGTTTTGCAGGCTGTAAAATTTATTTAAACGCGCTGCTGTCATACACATGACAGTCAGAGGGAGAAAGACAACGAGTGGGAGAGAGAGAGAGAGAGTCAAGCGCAATGCGTCATCGTCAAAGCCATGGTTCTGATCCTGATTGTGATTGTGATTCAGATTCAGATTGCGATTGTGATGCCAACTCTATATGTTGAATGCTGCATGCTACATGCTACATGCTACATGCTACATGCTGCAGTTGCTTGTCCCATGTGGGCAAAACTCAATGTAATTTGCATTAAGGCGCTTTAGCAAATGACAGCGCTGGGCCAAAGGAGTTGAATATGTAGACTTTTGTTTGCAACCATGTTGCAAATTAATGCAATTCGTCTGCTGCCATTGACAGGTTGCTCAACAGTTGTACACGCACACGCGTTCTATTTGCAACGTGTGCCATGCAAATAATCTCTACATATATTTTCAAGCTAATGATTACATACAAAGTGATAGCCATAAGCAACTAGCAAGCTGCATTTAATATTTGAATATTCAAACAATTACAAATGAAAAAAATTAATAAAATTTTTAATTTATTTGAAGAAAATCGAAAATAAAAATTATATTTTAATTTATATTATAAAAATCTAAAAAAAAACTTAATATTTTTTATGGATTTTTAATTTTAATTTAATTTTTTTTAAGTTTATTTAAAACAAAAAATTCAAAATAAATTGTAAAAATTTTTAATTAAAAGAAAAAATATAAAAATAATATTTATAATTATATTTGATTTTTAATAATTTCTTTTTTTAATTTATATAATTTTATAATTTTTATAATTTATAATTTTATAATTTATAATTTATAATTTTTTTATAATTTCTTTTTTTAATTTAAATTTTAGGTTTTATTAATTAAAGAGTTGAAAAATAATTTTATAATAATATTTCGATTATAAATATTAAATAAAAATTTAATTTTATATTTGTTTCTTTTTTTTAACTCATAAAAATGAATTTTCACTCTTCGAAAATTAATAAGCAAAAAATAAGAAAAACAATTTTTGAAATAATATGTAATATTTCTGTGCGTTGACAGTTGGCAAACGTCTTGCCTTAACCTGATTTTTTCAGTTTGTTTTTTTTTTTTGAGTTTGTGTTTAAACATTACACATACGACACGTGGTGCCAATGTTGCAAGCATTTGTAGTGCATAGCACAGTTACGCTCTTGTTCTACTTGTCATTGTTGTTATTGTTGTTGTTGTTGTTGTTGCTGTTGTTTGACTGTTTGTTCAGTGCTGGGCTGGGTAACGCTGGGAAACTGGTTTGACAAATAGCCTGCGGCTTAAATACAATGCTCAGAAGATGTCATTGTCTACATTCCCGCTGTGTGTATGTGTGAATGTGTGTGTGTGTGTTGTTTGTGTATTGTATGTTTGTGTATGTTTTGTGCTGCATTTTTTCATTTTGCCTGCAGTTCTTGCAGTTGTTGTGCCTGCTTTTTGTTTTTTTCATTTTCATTTTTGTTTTTTCTTAACAACTTGCTGATGTTGTGGCTGAGGGTTTGGAGTGTGGTTGTCGGTTTTCTTTCAACTTCTTTCACTTTTTACGTACATTTGCGGCAAGCAGCACTTGCCACTCGTTCGTTTGTGTGTATGTGTGTGTGTGTGTGTGTGTGTGTGGGTTGCAAGGACACAAAACTGCAGCACATACGCTTGAGTGCCATTAAAATGCGCCCAAGGCTGTTGATTGGTAAAGAAAAATGTAACATGTGGTTTACCTAAACTTTTACTTAGCCAAAATGGCTATGGTAACACCAACTGCAAATATACAACAGTGCAACAGTGCAACATAGTAGTATGCATAGAGCTGCCTCTACGTATAGCACGACATCTACCATACATATTATCATGATCAACAACTTGAAAGACAAATATACTTTCAAAATGTTACCGAGATTCAGCCTTAAGTTTGTGGCAAGGATTGTATGGCATGTGGCATTGCCTGCCATTGGTTAAACGGTATGCAATTGTCGTTGTGATAGATGTTGCAGCTGTGCTAACTGTTTGTTAATTTCATGCCTTTGAGCTAGCAAAAAAAAAAAAACAGAATTTTTGTTGCTTCTTCTATAAACAGTTGCACTCAAATGTTCCTATAATTATTTAGAATTCAAAACAAATTTCTCTTTATTTATTTAATTTTATAAATTCCAACGAAAGGTAAATAAAAATTGTTAAATAAATAAATATCGTAGCGTATATTTATTTTGAACGCTCTTTCAACTCAATTTGTTAAAAACACAAAACTCGTTTATTTCCTATACAACTAATGTTATGCTGTCTATATGTTGCTGTGTGTGTGTGTGTGTCTGTGTGTTGGTTGCAATGTTTACTTTTTGGTTAGTTTGTACGCTTAAATACGCATAATGAATTCATTTTCATTTTTGGTTAAATTATTAAATATTTAACCAGCACTTAACCTTCTGATAATATAAATTATACTTCTCTACCTCTGATTTCTCTCAAACTCTGCGCTGCATATATGTCTGTGTATGTGTGTGTGTGTTTTCACAGTATGCACAGCAAATATTTATGTGCTACGCATATATACATATAAACTTATGTGCACAACAATGTTTGTATGTATATGTGTGTCTGTGTGTGCATGTGAATATGTCTGTGAGTGTGTGTGTATGTTTTGTATGTAGATTTTGCGCATAATTATGCAGAGTTCACTTGCGTTTTGTTTGGCCAACGCAACACTTTGAATTCGTGCAAATGCTAGGAAAAAGCTAAACAGGGGCGGCTACATTTATGCTGACAAAGGGGGCTGCAATATAAATAGCAATTAATAATAAAATATAAGTCAATAATAATTATAAGAAATATTAAAAAATAAATATTAATAATAATAAATTAATAAAAATAATAATAACATTAATTTATAATTTTTAATAATCATTTAAAAAATATATAATAATAATATTATTATAAAACATATAAAAAAAATTAATTAAAATAAAATTGAAAAATAAGAAATAATAATTAAAAATAAAAAAATTGTTAAAATTAATTTCAAATATATTCAAATAAAATAAAAAATTATAAGCAATGGTAAATTGCCATAAATAATTTAAAAATAAATATTATAAATATTTTATAATAAATAATAAAATACATTAAATTAATATAAATAAATAAAAAACAACAGAAAATATTTATACATCATATAAAATAAAATATTTTTCAATAATTGTATTTTATTTTAACATTTTTTAAAGTTTTGACAATTAATTTAAATTGTGCTTTAACTGCACTAATTGCAAATTAAATCTCTTAAGTTCCATGACTGCATTTAACGTTTCCCTTTTTGATATGCAGCTACTGTTCGACGCCACTGTTTTTTTTTTCTTATACCTGCTGCCCGCTTTGCCTTGCCATTAAAATAGTTGCCAAAGCGACCGCATGAGTTTTCTTAATGAGCTCAAACGTCACATACACACACTAACACTAATACACACACACACATAAACATAGACACATACATAGTGTAGACCGCACTCATACGCATAGCAGCATGAACTTTGGCCTTTATTTGCTGAACGTTATGTGTTGCCATACATTTTATTATTTCTTGTTTACAATGTGTAAAAAATTTGCTTAGTTTAGCGTGTTGAAATTCATTTGAAGCACGAAGCAAGCAGCAAATGTAAATGAAGTTATGTGAAGCATGCAACAAAAAATAAAAAAAAACGTTAACTCAAAGGCGGCACAATCTTAAAGCATTGGCATGACACGCCTACAAGTACAAGAAGAACTTGCCAAAGGCCGTTTAATATAGAAACAACAATTCAATTTTATAACAAAACGCAATGTAAAATTTAAGCATAATTATTTTTTACTGCAAGCAGCAGGCAAAAGAAAGAAAGAGAGAGAGAGAGGAAAGAAGAGATGAAAAGTTTTGCATAAAGCGTTAGCCAAATTATGAAAAAAAAGTGAGAGAGGCAGGCATAGAATGCTTATACATATATATATGTATATCTATCTCATTCTTTTCATTTAATTTTGTTGCTGTATTTTGGCAGCATTGGGCGTTGGCAGCTGCTTCCACTCATTAGGCGCTTTATTAACCGAGATAATTAGCCGAAGCACGTAACTTGCAGTTAATTGATATTATTTGAACTCTACGCTCATTATGTTAAGTCGGTCTCTCACACTCTCTCTCACTCTCTCGCTTTCTCACTTTGACACAGTTTCGCTGCTGTTGCTGTTGCTGTTACTTTTCATTGTTGCAGTCACTTAACCTTTGAACTTTTTGCAATTGTGCACAAATTATGTTGAAAATTGCGTTATAATGTTAAGTAATTGTTTATGAAGCGATTAAGCTGCCCAACATTTCTGGCTGCCATGCTGCCACGCTGCCACATTGTCGAAGCCCTCAAAAGGCTATTAAAAGCAGCCGTGAGCCAAGACAGCACAGAACAAAAAAACAAAAAAAAAAGGATTAAGTCAATGAAGTGCCAACTTAAAGTGAACCACTTGATGCAGCATTTGTTGTTGTTGTTGTTTTTTTTTTGCTCTCTTCAATGTTTCAAGATTTCACTTGCTGAAACTTTTGCCTATATTTTTGGGCTCTTTAGCGCAAGTCCATTGAATGACGAGCTCATTTAAATCTATGAGCTGCTCATTAGCTGCCTTTGCAGTTCATTAATTTGATTTGAGGTCTCACACACACACACATACGTATACATATATATATAGACTGTAGACAGAGAGTAAAGAAATAAACAGAAAACTCACCTCAGCATTGCGATTTAACGACTTTAATTAGGGCAAAAGTCGTTGCCAGACATTGACGTTGACTGCGACTGCGATGGCGATGGCGACGTCGGCAGCTACGCACTGACCTCAATTTTTTTTTTTCTTTCTTTTTTATAGTCAAGTTATAAATAACTGAAATTATATGCACGCCATTGCTGGACGACAGTGTAAAAGACAGTCAACGGCAACGGAATCTGCGACTGACGCTGAGACAAAGACTAGGAATGAGAATGAGACTTGCGACTTGCGATTGGGACTGCGGACTGCGACTGGGGACTGGGGACTGTAGACTGCCACTGAAACTGGGCATGGTTCTGGACAGGCAGTGGCGCAGTTTTTGGGCGCGTTTTTCAGCGCCAGTTAAATGCGCTGCCATGAATTTTAATTCGACGACACTTTGGCCAAAGGACACGCAACACAACAGTCGCCATTGCCATCGCTATCGAAATCGACCAAAAAGTAAAGAAACAAAAAAGAAAAAAAAAAAACCAAAACAAAACAAAAGCGAAAGAAATTTAAGTAAAATGGCAGCAGCGCAACTTGAATGTACATACATTTTTTTTTTGCACAGCAGGACATTGCTTGCACTGTGTCACACATGACATATTTTTGTGAGCAAAAAAAAAAAAAATTAAAAAAAATATTTTCAATGTTAAATAAAATCAGCAAAATTGTAAAAAAAAAATTAAATTTATTTTTCAGCTTTTTATAATACAAATATGTTTGATATTTGTTTAAATTGACCCACTGTGCGTCGCACAGGCAAATATGAATTTGGCCTGTGAGCCTGGTCAAGTTTTTGTTTTTTTTTTTTCTTTTGGCGACGCTCTGACGCCAAGCCCCAATGTCCACCACAATCAGCATTAATTTAGCGGAAGTAATGCGAGAAATTGTTGAAGTCTCTGGCAATGTAAGCAAACCGAAATATTGTTTCTTGTAATCATCGCACTGAGCCGAGGCTAATTTGAACTGTGACAGAGACATGGAGACATGTCTATGGTCTTGGATGTATATTTTCCCCTATAGGCAATAGGCTTGCAGGTTCTGCTCATATTATAGCAGCATCTATAAAAACCAGCATATAGAGTCTATGATATTGGCCAAAAAGGGTTTTTGTCTTCTCAGTTTTGTATTTCTTTTCTTGTGTGTTTTTGGTATTTTTTTTTTTTTTTTTTTTTTTTGTTATCTATTTTCTTGCTTGGCTAATTTTAATGCATTGCACATTTAGTTTTATTAGACATTTATTCATTGTTTGTTTCTTTAATTAAATAAAAACATTTTCCCTTTTGTTATTTTAATGACCGCATCAGCTTTTATCGCTCAATGTTCAAGCTAATGCAATTTCGAGGTGCGTATCCGATTTTGTAGGGACGCCGTTACAGGGAGGCGTAACTGTTGCCGCTAATTGCCTTTTTCTTTTTTTTTTTTGTGGGGGCCTATTGAATTTAGTATCTGTTGCCGTTTATCAGCAGACAAAAAAAAAAAAAACTAAAAACATAAAATAAAATAAATAAAATGCCACATGGCGAGTTTATTTCATAGCATTATGTTAATGTCATTATAACGTGAGACAAGGCCATATAAATGTCGCATATTATTATTATTAATATTATTTATAGCCCATATAGACAATATAACTAATGGTGTCCTGTCTACTTTGTGCATTTATGATCGATTAATCGATTAACAGGCAGACGGTAAAATGACGATAACTAAAAATGTTAAGCAAAACCAAAAGTCTGAGCTAGTCCTGGACCACAACTAACAGTTCGCATGGACTAGGACTTCTCTGCCTTTCCCTAATGGTTTACTGTTTATTCTGATCATTTATGATCGATTTATCGATAGAAATTCTACTAAGAAGTTGAACAAATAAATATCCAGGGTATTTGTTACTCTTTCATTTACAAAATCGGATACGCACCTCGAAATTGCATTAGCTTGAACATTGAGCGATAAAAGCTGATGCGGTCATTAAAATAACAAAAGGGAAAATGTTTTTATTTAATTAAAGAAACAAGCAATGAATAAATGTCTAATAAAACTAAATGTGCAATGCATTAAAATTAGCCAAGCAAGAAAATAGATAACAAAAAAAAAAAAAAAAAAAAAAAATACCAAAAACACACAAGAAAAGAAATACAAAACTGAGAAGACAAAAACCCTTTTTGGCCAATATCATAGACTCTATATGCTGGTTTTTATAGATGCTGCTATAATATGAGCAGGACCTGCAAGCCTATTGCCTATAGGGAAAAATATACATCCAAGACCATAGACATGTCTCCATGTCTCTGTCACAGTTCAAATTAGCCTCGGCTCAGTGCGATGATTACAAGAAACAATATTTCGGTTTGCTTACATTGCCAGAGACTTCAACAATTTCTCGCATTACTTCCGCTAAATTAATGCTGATTGTGGTGGACATTGGGGCTTGGCGTCAGAGCGTCGCCAAAAGAAAAAAAAAAAACAAAAACTTGACCAGGCTCACAGGCCAAATTCATATTTGCCTGTGCGACGCACAGTGGGTCAATTTAAACAAATATCAAACATATTTGTATTATAAAAAGCTGAAGAATAAATTCAATTTTTTTTTTTTACAATTTTGCTGCTTTTATTTATTATTGAAAATATTTTTTTTAATTTTTTTTTTTTGCTCACAAAAATATGTCATGTGTGACACAGTGCAAGCAATGTCCTGCTGTGCAAAAAAAAAAAAAAATTGTATGTACATTCAAGTTGAGCTGCTGCCATTTTACTTAAATTTCTTTCGCTTTTGTTTTGTTTTGGTTTTTTTTTTCTTTTTTTTTTCTTTACTTTTTGGTTGATTTCGATAGCGATGGCGATGGCGATGGCGACTGTCGTGTTGCGTGTCCTTTGGCCAAAGTGTCGTCGAATTAAAATTCATGGCAGCGCATTTAACTGGCGCTGAAAAACGCGCCCAAAAACTGCGCCACTGCCTGGCCAGAGCCATGCCCAGTTTCAGTGGCAGTCCCCAGTCCCAGTCGCAGTCCCAGTCGCAAGTCTCATTCTCATTCCTAGTCTTTGTCTCAGCGTCAGTCGCAGATTCCGTTGCCGTTGACTGTCTTTTACACTGTCGTCCAGCAATGGCGTGCATATAATTTCAGTTATTTATAACTTGACTATAAAAAAGAAAAAAAAAAAATTGAGGTCAGTGCGTAGCTGCCGACGTCGCCATCGCCATCGCCATCGCAGTCGCAGTCAACGTCAATGTCTGGCAACGACTTTTGCCCTAATTAAAGTCGTTAAATCGCAATGCTGAGGTGAGTTTTCTGTTTATTTCTTTACTCTCTGTCTACAGTCTATATGTATGCATATGTATGTCTGTGTGTGTGTGTGTGTGAGACCTCAAATCAAATTAATGAACTGCAAAGGCAGCTAATGAGCAGCTCATAGATTTAAATGAGCTCGTCATTCAATGGACTTGCGCTAAAGAGCCCAAAAATATAGGCAAAAGTTTCAGCAAGTGAAATCTTGAAACATTGAAGAGAGCAAAAAAAAAACAACAACAACAACAAATGCTGCATCAAGTGGCTCACTTGAAGTTGGCACTTCATTGACTTAATCCTTTTTTTTTGTTTTTTTTTGTTCTGTGCTGTCTTGGCTCACGGCTGCTTTTAATAGCCTTTTGAGGGCTTCGACAATGTGGCAGCGTGGCAGCCAGAAATGTTGGGCAGCTTAATCGCTTCATAAACAATTACTTAACATTATAACGCAATTTTCAACATAATTTGTGCACAATTGCAAAAAGTTCAAAGGTTAAGTGACTGCAACAATGAAAAGTAACAGCAACAGCAACAGCAGCGAAACTGTGTCAAAGTGAGAAAGCGAGAGAGTGAGAGAGAGCGACTTAACATAATGAGCGTAGAGTTCAAATAATATCAATTAACTGCAAGTTACGTGCTTCGGCTAATTATCTCGGTTAATAAAGCGCCTAATGAGTGGAAGCAGCTGCCAACGCCCAATGCTGCCAAAATACAGCAACAAAATTAAATGAAAAGAATGAGATAGATATACATATATATATGTATAAGCATTCTATGCCTGCCTCTCTCACTTTTTTTCATAATTTGGCTAACGCTTTATGCAAAACTTTTCATCTCTTCTTTCTCTCTCTCTGCCTGCTGCTTGCAGTAAAAAATAATTATGCTTAAATTTTACATTGCGTTTTGTTATAAAATTGAATTGTTGTTTCTATATTAAACGGCCTTTGGCAAGTTCTTGTACTTGTAGGCGTGTCATGCCAATGCTTTAAGATTGTGCCGCCTTTGAGTTAACGTTTTTTTTTATTTTTTGTTGCATGCTTCACATAACTTCATTTACATTTGCTGCTTGCTTCGTACTTCAAATGAATTTCAACACGCTAAACTAAGCAAATTTTTTACACATTTTAAACAAGAAATAATAAAATGTATGGCAACACATAACGTTCAGCAAATAAAGGCCAAAGTTCATGCTACTATGCGTATGAGTGCGGTCTACACTATGTATGTGTCTATGTTTGTGTGTGTGTGTGTGTGTGTGTGTGTGTATTAGTGTTAGTATGTGTATGTGACGTTTGAGCTCATTAAGAAAACTCATGCGGTCGCTTTGGCAACTATTTTAATGGCAAGGCAAAGCGGGCAGCAGGTATAAGAAAAAAAAAACAGTGGCGTCGAACGCAGCTGCATATCAAAAAGGGGAACGTTAAATGCAGTCATGGAACTTAAGAGATTTAATTTGCAATTAGTGCAGTTAAAGCGCAATTTAAATTAATTGTCAAAACTTTGAAAATGTTAAAATAAAATATAATTATTAAAAAATATTTTATTTTAAAATTATGTATAAATATTTTCTCTTGTCTTTTATTTATTTATATTAATTTAATGTATTTTATTATTTATTATAAAATATTTATAATATTTATTTTTAAATTATTTATTGCATATTATAATTTTCCATTGTTAATAATTTTTATTTTATTTTAATATATTTAAAATTTAATTTAACAATTTTTTTATTTTTAATTATTATTAAATTATTATTTCTTATTTTTTAATATTATTTTTATTTATTTTTTATATATTTTATAATAATATTATTATTATATATTTTTTAAATAATTATTAAAAATTATAATTTAATGTAATTATTATTTTTATTAATTTATTATTATTAATATTTTTATTTTTTAATATTTTTTATAATTATTATTGACTTATATTTTATTATAAATTGTTATTTATATTGCAGCCTCCTTTGTCAGCATTAATGCAGCCGCCACTGTTTAGCTTTTTCCTAGCATTTGCACGAATTCAAAGTGTTGCGTTGGCCAAACAAAACGCAAGTGAACTCTGCATAATTATGCGCAAAATCTACATACAAAACACACACACAGACATATTCACATGCACATACAGACACATATACATACAAACATTGTTGTGCACATAAGTTTATATGTATATATGCGTAGCACATAAATATTTGCTGTGCATACTATGAAAACATACACACACACACACATACATACACAGACATATATGCAGCGCAGAGTATGAGAGAAATCAGAGGTAGAGAAGTATAATTTATATTATCAGAAGGTTAAGTGCTGGTTAAATATTTAATAATTTAACCAAAAATGAAAATGAATTCATTATGCGTATTTAAGCGTACAAACTAACCAAAAAGTAAACATTGCAACCAACACACAGACACACACACACACACACAGCAACATATAGACAGCATAACATTAGTTGTATAGGAAATAAACGAGTTTTGTGTTTTTAACAAATTGAGTTGAAAGAACGTTCAAAATAAATATACGCTACGATATTTATTTATTTAACAATTTTTATTTACCTTTCGTTGGAATTTATAAAATTAAATAAATAAAGAGAAATTTGTTTTGAATTCTAAATAATTATAGGAACATTTGAGTGCAACTGTTTATAGAAAAAGCAACAAAAATTCAGTTGCTGCTGCTGTTTGGTTTTTTTTTTTTTTGGCTACCTCAAAGGCATGAAATTAACAAACAGTTAGCACAGCTGCAACATCTATCACAACGACAATTGCATACCGTTTAACCAATGGCAGGCAATGCCACATGCCATACAATCCTTGCCACAAACTTAAGGCTGAATCTCGGTAACATTTTGAAAGCATATTTGTCTTTCAAGTTGTTGATCATGATGATATGTATGGTAGATGTCGTGCTATACGTAGAGGCAGCTCTATGCATACTACTATGTTGCACTGTTGCACTGTTGTATATTTGCAGTTGGTGTTACCATAGCCATTTTGGCTAAGTAAAAGTTTAGGTAAACCACATGTTACATTTTTCTTTACCAATCAACAGCCTTGGGCGCATTTTAATGGCACTCAAGCGTATGTGCTGCAGTTTTGTGTCCTTGCAACCCACACACACACACACACACACACACATACACACAAACGAACGAGTGGCAAGTGCTGCTTGCCGCAAATGTACGTAAAAAGTGAAAGAAGTTGAAAGAAAACCGACAACCACACTCCAAACCCTCAGCCACAACATCAGCAAGTTGTTAAGAAAAACAAAAATGAAAATGAAAAAAACAAAAAGCAGGCACAACAACTGCAAGAACTGCAGGCAAAATGAAAAAATGCAGCACAAAACATACACAAACATACAATACACAAACAACACACACACACACATTCACACATACACACAGCGGGAATGTAGACAATGACATCTTCTGAGCATTGTATTTAAGCCGCAGGCTATTTGTCAAACCAGTTTCCCAGCGTTACCCAGCCCAGCACTGAACAAACAGTCAAACAACAACAACAACAACAGCAACAACAACAACAATGACAAGTAGAACAAGAGCGTAACTGTGCTATGCACTACAAATGCTTGCAACATTGGCACCACGTGTCGTATGTGTAATGTTTAAACACAAACTCAAAAAAAAAAAATAAACTAAAAAAATCAGGTTAAGGCAAGACGTTTGCCAACTGTCAACGCGCAGAAATATTACAAATTATTTCAAAAATTGTTTTTCTTCATTTTTGCTTATTAATTTTCGAAGAGTGAAAATTCATTTTTATGAGTTAAAAAAAGAAACAAATATAAAATTAAATTTTAATTTAATATTTATAATCGAAATATTATTATAAATTATTTTTCAACTCTTTAATGAATAAAACCTAAAATTTAAATTTAAATTAATTACAATTAATTTATAATTTTTATTATTTTTATATTTTTCTTTTAATTAAAAATTTTTACAATTTATTTTGAATTTTTTTGTAATAAAATAAAAACAATTAAATTAAAATTAAAAATATATAAAATTTATTAGCATTTTTTTTATAGATTTTTAGAATATAAATTAAAAAATAATTTTTATTTTCGATTTTCTTTACATAAATTAAAAATTTTATTAAATTTTTTTCATTTGTAATTGTTTGAATATTCAAATATTAAATGCAGCTTGCTAGTTGCTTATGGCTATCACTTTGTATGTAATCATTAGCTTGAAAATATATGTAGAGATTATTCGCATGGCACACGTTGCAAATAGAACGCGTGTGCGTGTACAACTGTTGAGCAACCTGTCAATGGCAGCAGACGAATTGCATTAATTTGCAACATGGTTGCAAACAAAAGTCTACATATTCAACTCCTTTGGCCCAGCGCTGTCATTTGCTGAAGCGCCTTAATGCAAATTACATTGAGTTTTGCCCACATGGGACAAGCAACTGCAGCATGTAGCATGTAGCATGTAGCATGTAGCATGCAGCATTCAACATATAGAGTTGGCATCACAATCGCAATCTGAATCTGAATCACAATCACAATCAGGATCAGAACCATGGCTTTGACGATGACGCATTGCGCTTGACTCTCTCTCTCTCTCTCCCACTCGTTGTCTTTCTCCCTCTGACTGTCATGTGTATGACAGCAGCGCGTTTAAATAAATTTTACAGCCTGCAAAACATTTAAGAAATGCATCAGCCGCCTGTCTATCTGTCTGTTTGTCTGTCTGTCTCTTTGTCCCCCTCTCTCTCTCTTTATCTCTCTCTCTTCGTTTGTCAGCCGCAGAGTGTGGACGACTGTTTCAGGCCTCTGCAGGCCAGTAAATGACAGCGTTGATGGACAGTTTTGTGCAATTGCATTGCATATGGTTAGGCGAAATGCCACTGACAGTCACAAAAATACACACGCACACACACACACACTCACACAAGTGAGAGACACATACAACCATCAGTTCAGTGCTTAGTTATGTTAAGCGAGGGGGAAGAGCAAGATATACTTCGCAATTGTGAGAGAAGGAGTTCGTGGTGAAATGGGCGAGTCAAGGGGTGGGGTAGATAGCACAAATGCGCATAAAACTCGCTACATAATTATATGCAAATGCAGCGCCCCAAAACTTTGTTGCAATTAAAAGCTAAACGCACTGGACGATAGCGTCAAGTTGCAGTTGTCAATTAACCCATTGAATGCAAAGGTTTAAAAAAATATATATTAAATAAAATTAAATATTAAATAAAATTATAAATATTATAAATATTATAAATATATATAAATATTATAAATATATAATAATATTATAAATAGACAAAAATATTGTATTAATATTTAATAAAAAAATATTTATTTAAAATTATTAGATATGCCTTTTATTTTTCTACATTTATAAAACAAAATATTTATCTAAAAATTATAATAAAATAAAATAAAAATTATTAAAAAAAAAACAAATTTTTAAATTTATATATTTTTGCCTACATAAATATTTAAAAAAAAAAAAAAACTATGATTAAATAAATTCAAAATAATATATGACAAATTTTTAAAATTCAAAATTTAAAATAAATAAAAAATTATTAAATAAATATTGAATTATCAAAAAATTATTTGTTGACTTTTTTATAAATTTCTGTTGTGCATTTGGTGCTCAAAGGGTTAATCAAAGAAAAGCTAAGAGGCAGCACAGCAGCAAAACCGCGAGATATCTAGCCAATTTAGTGTTATTGCAGTCACATAACTCCAGAGATTGTCCTGGACGCTGTCGCCCTTAAACAAAGGCAATGGCAATTGCAGCAACAGCAGCAGCAGCAACATCAACGACAATGACAACGAACAACGGCAACATCAGCAGCAACAGCAACAGCAACAGCCGCACAATTAGCACTCAGCAATAGCATGGCAAGGGAACTAGGAACTGGGGAAATACTAGATGTAGTTAATGGTAACTAGCTGCTGTCGCTGCGAGTGCTGCTGCTGCTGCTGCTGCAGAGAAGCAGGCCAACAAATGCGAAATAATATTGTCGACGCACTGGCGAAACGGAAATGTAACTGGGAATTATTTAATTTGCAAACTACAATGCTGAACGGCAGAATATAGAATGGAATGGGGCGTGGGGTGGGGTTCGGGGACTGAGAAGTTGCGGCATTGTTTTATGTCATTGTTTGAAACAGTTGCTCTGCTCATTCAGCGCATTTGATGCGCATTGTCTTTTACTTGTACTATATATAATTGTTATGATAACTGCTGCTGCTGCTGCTGCTGCATTGCAAAGTGACTTTTCAGTCCCCACTCGAAGGAGTCACTTAAGTAAATGTCAGACCATAGAACTCATACTAGCATATTCATACTAACTACTAGTCTTCTCATACTCCTTCTCTTCACCAACATAATGCAATTCGACTTGCGGTTCAGCGAACGGCAGACATCTCAAAGAGCGTAAATTGAACCCATGTTCATGTCTGAATTTAACACAAAAATTCTACTGTCTACCTGCTGCCAGTGCTGCCAGCAACATTTATCAGATGCAGACACAAAAAACCAGATGCCATAGCAGAAAAAATAACAAATTTTTCTTCTATTTCTTGCTTTTTGTTGTTGCCTTTATGTATGGAGAAGGTGGGAAAGAAAGATCTAGCTTTTGTTTTGTCTAGCGGGTAGAAAAAACCGCGATTTTGTGGCCGTTGTTGTCGTCTGACATTTTTGGGGAAAAGCCTCACTGACAAGTTAATGAAAGTCTGTGAAACTTGTTGTTTTTGTATGTTTTGAAAATTCGATGAAACTGCCAGCAGAGCTGCCAGCATATAATCTACAGCTATTGATTTAAGAGCTTGAATTTTAGAAGATTTCAAAGACTATTACCTAACACATACATATATATGATTCCCAGCAGAATACTTTGCTCAATGCCAATGTCAATGTATATTTGGAAATTTTGAAAAATTGAAGAAATACCCGAATTTCAAATGTTGCTGCAAGCATAATTAAAAGTCATTTCGCCAATAAAACTGACATGCTAATTAATGTTTAAGGAAATTGTAATTACAAATTTGTTTGACTGCGAGCGTGCGAGTCCTTGGCCAAGTCCAAATATATAACTTGCGCTACTGGATATGATTATAACTTTTAGCCACAAATTTAACAAAACTTACAGACTAAGTCGCACATATGCAGACAGCAGGAGAGAGAGAGAGAGTAGGAGAAGGTATAGTATGTCGTCCCTTGTGGCATGTTTTGCTGCATAGTTTGCTACTCTGTGCAGATAGTTTATAATTTAGGGCTTAAAACGACAACAGCGATGCCAATGTTTGCCATCGTCGTCGCCGGTGCTGCCGCCATCGTCGCCGCCGTCGCGTTAAGCACACAAATCATTATAGCCATGATTGCGAAAATCGTAGCTCGCGTTTCGTATTTCAAAAAAAAAAAAAAAAAAAGAAAAGGACGCCCAAAAAACAAAACAAACCCTCAAATACAATGCACACATAGCAAAACGAAATGAAACAAAACTGTACGAAACAAAAGCAAACGATGTGGAACAGTTCTACTGTGCATATCTATCTCTCTCTCTCTCTCTCTCTCTTTCTATCTCTCAGTATATGTGAAATGAGGAATGAGTTGAGGCCAAAAGTCAAATCCTTTTTAGCGCCATAAATTAAGTTCATTTCCGTGCCAGACGCAACACGACAGCGCAACGCAAACGTATGCGGTTTTTATAGGCGTGAATGAAATATGCAACAGAATGAGGCACGTACATTTAGCACATGTGGCCCTGGGGTACTATAGGGAAAGGGAGGGGACAAAGAGCCAGCAAGTGATTAGAAAATTTAGACAAGCATATGTTTTAAGTAGCATTATTGACACTCAGTGTAATGCAATTAGCTGCGAAATTAACAGCTATGAAAATTCAAGAATTTATTCATAGAAAAATATTAAAAAATTAAAAAAAAAATTTTAAATAACTTAATAAATTGTAGAAAAATATTAAAAAATTAATAAATAAATTTTCAATATTTAAAATATATTAGAAAATAAAATTATTTTGTTCTAAGTGTCATTATTAGCACTCAATGCAATTAGCAGTAAAATTAAGAGCAATAAAAATTCAAGAATTCATTCATAGAAAAATATTAAAAAATTAAAAAAATAAATTTTAAATAATTTAATAAATTGTAGAAAAATATTTAAAAATTAATAAATATTATTTAAATAATCAAAATATATCAGAGAATTAATTTATTGTATTTTAGTAGCATTAGCACTTAGCTAGCAGTAGCAATAAACAACTATAAAAATTCTAAAACAAATGCAAAGAAAAATTTTAAAAAAATTAATAAATAAATTTTAAATATATAAAATATATCATAGTATTATCTATTAACAATTAGCAAGTCTTTGCTAACATTTTATAACGTAAATCTCTGTAAACACTTTATAGCACAACGTAAGCTTAGTTTAATTTAAGCGCAGAGCTTATCACAACTTATCGACAGGCAACTGTTAAGTTATTTTCCCGGCTTTTTATATTGCCTCATTTACTTATTCAATATTCCAATGCTGCTGCTGTTGCCGCCGCATATATAATCGACATTTGCAATGATGCTTGAAAATATGCTACAAAATATGTTGTGCGTGGAATCTTCATTATTGAGAACTGAGCAAAAAAAAAAAAATAGAAGAAGAAGAAAAATACTTGATAAGCTGTAAAGTTGTCAACAGCTGTAGACGATGCTTCGTTGTTTGTTATCAGCATAATTTGGCCACGTTTCCCTTAAATGTGCACTGTGGCGCCTTCTCACTGTTGCCACACAGTTAGTTGCCACTGTCAATTTTGAGTGCGAGGCAAACGTAGCATAAATTTTCAGACAACAAATACTGACTACTTCCCAAGCCGCAAAAGCACAAATTTATTTGCTTACAAAATGCACGTTATCACAGTGGCACGTATGTATGTGGGGGGAGGGGGAAACGAATGTGTTGAGGAAATGGGCGTGGCAGTGCTAAGGTATAAGGTATGCCGCCAACACAAATCTGAAATTGAGCATGGAATTTGCGTATTTTATAGGCTCGCACAGTTTGTCTCTCTATCTGTATGTATGAGTTGTGTCTGTGTGTTTATGTATGTGTGTGTTGTCGCATTTATAGCATGCAAATATGTGTGAAGGCATTTCCTACATGATCTATGTACCTGTGTTTGTCTCCCCATCACATCTCTGTTTGTGTGTGTGTTTCCGTGTGCGTGTGCTACGTGCTTCTGACAAATATGATGCAGCCGACAATGACGATGAAGACGACGAAGACAAACGTATTGAAAAGGAATCTCATTAGCTTTTAACGAAGTGAAAGAGTAAAATGCCTTTTGGCAAATGATCAATGTGTGTTTCTCACACACAAATGAAAAAAAATAACAACTTGCAATACACTCTCTCTCTCTCTCTCTCTCTATGTCTCTCTGTCATACAGTTGTTATTGGCAATATACACAAAGAGCATATGAAAAAGTTGATTGATTTCTGGCTGTAAAAGATGAACGAGCATAAGCTCGAAAATTGTTTCGTGTTTTTTTTTTATTTACTGGAGCAGCTTGCTTATGCAATTATTATTTATTAATAATTTTTATTTAATTATTATAAATTGTTAATATTTATTATAAAAAAAAAAATTCAATTAAATTAACTTATTATAAAATAAAAAATATAAATTTAAAAATTAATTTAATTATAAATTATTATTTTTTATTTTTTTTTTTTATTATAAATTATTTTTTTCTAATAATTGTTAATTAATATTAAATTTTATTAAATATTATAAATAACTATATTTTATAATTATTATTATTATTCTTTATATTATTTATTAATTTTGACTATTAATTTTGATTAATTATGTATTAATAGTTCTTGCTGGAAATAGATTTCACAAGAATTTTCATTAAGAATTCTTAAGATTATAGCCGCTAAATGAAAGTAATGACAAACACGCGCTGCTCACTACTCATCGAATGATTTATAGAGTTTGCATGCAACACACACACACACACACACACACACAAGTAAATGGACTTTGTGTTCAAGTTTTCTCGGGTTGTTGTGTCAGCCCATATATCATTTTGTAGTGCGACTTGCATATGCCAAGCACACAGTTCAGTTACAGTTACAGTTATAGTTTGAGCGAACTTCAGATTTCAGTTTCAGTTGAACATAGGCGCAACTTTTAGTGGTATAACATGTCTGCACTTGGCATTGACACATGCCACGCCCAATGGCTAAAATTGTACTACAGTTTTGCCTTGTATCCCCTTAACAAGTTATCGCATGAGACAAAGCTTAAGCTACTTGAGCTGAAAATTTATCACACTTGTGCATAGTAGGGAAACAGCAAACCAAAAACTCAATTTGTTTTGAAGAACCAAAAAGCTATATACAACAAATATGTTATCATAAATCGTAAGAAAAAGAAAAAGAAATACCAAAAATAAAACAACACTAAAATTGACTAAGAAATAAAATAACATTGTGCCAAAAAGACAAAAATAAATAAAAAAAAAATATTCAATAAAGTTTTTTCTTTGCCGTCTGCTGTATGTGTAAAGCAATAAAAATCATACGATAGATTTGAACATAATACAAAGTTATTTTGACAGAAACGATGGCACGTCAATCATACGCACTGTTGCCAGCACACAAAATTTGCTCACTTCAGCAACTGCACTTAAGCATAACAAACAACAACAACAACAATAATGACAACAATGACAATGGCAATAAGAACATAAACAATCATGAAGTGTGCAATTTGCAATTTTCATTTCAACACATTTTGTGTGCGCACTAATGAAAAGTAAGCATATTTTCTATATATATATATAGTATATAAATTCAATAGATAGAATAGCACGAACAAAAGCGTATCCTGTGTATCCTTGCATACAATTAAAAGAGAGCGAGAGAGAGAGAGAGAGAGAAAAAAAAAATTAAAATCAACATTTTGAATGATAACAAGTCAGGCAGCCAACTGAACACAGACACACACATACACACATATATATATATATATATATATATATATATATATAGATATATAGATACATGAACACGTACACGCTCACACGATTAAAATATCATCAATAAAATGCTTTTGTAATTATAATCAATTTTTTTCTACATATTTTTATGCATGCAAATGAAATAAAAACAATGTGAGAAAATATATATTTCTATACGTTTGTATGTATATATCTATATGTGTGTGTGTGTGTATGTGTGTGCAGCAGAAAATATTATGCGTAAAATTTAATATTTATGACTGACACAAAAAGCTTGCCATGTTTACCATGGGTTAAGCATAGCAGCAGCGCAAAGCAGCGAGTAGAGAGCATCGCTGAGCATAGCATAGCGCACTTAATGCGTTATATATATTTTGTATAACAGTACTTGGAAATATTTTTTTTTTTTTTTTATATATATGGCTGCTGGCACTCGACACTTTGTTGCCTTTTTATGACGCCTTCGACCTTCGAGAGGTCCGCTGACCGATTCAATTTTTGTTTAGCATTGCGCAGCTCAGCGAACTATATGATGAGCTACAAATCGTAAATTATAAAATCAACTAAATTTTAATTTTCATATTTTAAATTTTAATTTAATAAATAAAATTCGACTTTAAAAATTCTATAGAAACTATAAATAATTAATTGTATATAAATATAATTCTGTATATTCCCATTGTACTCAACATTGTGAAAATTATAGGGTGCATGTAAGGTTCAAGGCATCAAAGTTGCTTGATACGCTGGCACATGGTCCAACGAGACATAAAAAAGTGTTTACATTTCATTCATAAAATATCAATTACGTACATGTGTGACAGCTAAGCGACATTCACACACACACACACACACACACACACACACAGAGAGAAAGAGAGAAGGAGAGAGAGAGAAAAACACATAAACAAACACTACACTGAGTTACATATAAGAAGAGAGTGCGTAGCTTTTGTAAGTCAAATCGATATTATACAAATACGTGAGGACATCAGAGTTCATTGCTTAAGTTTCGCTCTGTGTGACATTTTGGGCCAATATGGCGCACCACGCACACTGATGGAAATTTAACGAGTTACACAACAACAACAGTTGAAAAAGCATAGTAAAGCTCAACGTACATGTACATGCATAGCAGCACATTATAATCAGCTGTCAGTCCGCAAAATAAATACAAGCGCGCATATCTGCAGCAAGAACAAAGATCTCTTTCAATACTCATAAACAACTCATTGATGTATTGACGTGACAGCATTACATTTTATTTCATTTCATCCAACTATATATTGATGCTATATGTAGTGCAGCATTAGTTCATTAGCTGCTGTTGTATGTGCTATATAAATATAAATATTAAAAAAAAAACAAATGAAATTGTATAATTAAACATTAGACTGCATAATTTGTCAGCAAATAAATAAAAATAATATAATTTAAATATATTAATAAATTGATTTTCTTGTTGACAATAAAATAAATAAATAAATGAAAATAATAAATTAATTAATAATTTATTCAATTTTAATAATTCAAATAAAAATAATCAACAATTTTAACAAGAATAAATAATAAAATAAAATAATTAAAATAAATTATAGAATTTTTTCAACATTCAATTTTAATAATTCAATGAAAAAAATAAACAATAGTTTACAATATTAATATTCATTATGATTTTTTTTATATATTTTCTATTTTCTTTTTATTTTCTAGTTGTTTTTTTTTATGTATTTTCGTCAGTGTTTAAAATTTAAATAGAATTTTTGTTAGCCAAACAAATTAGTTACAGCCGTTGTCAAGGTTAATGTTAATGTTGGATTTCGTTACAAGCAAAGTCCACAAAATGCTAATGAAAAAAAAAAAACAAATTCTAAAGCATCAACATACAAAGCTTCGCACACACACATTGAGAGATCCAGGTATGAGCTTCCTCATACACACAAGCACACACACACATAGATATCACAAACACGTTGCTTTAGCTTTGTTGTTGCCTTGTAGCATAGATATTAACATACATTTTGCATGACGCCTTCTCACACATGGCCAAACAAGCAAGCAGCAAGGAAAGCAGGGAGAGAAAAAAAAAGGACGACCCAAACTTGTTGGTTGACAGGCAAGCGCTTAGCCATTTGGCAGCCAATTGTGTGGCTTAGTTGAGCTTGCTTCTTGTCGTTGCCTCGTCTCGTCATCATCTTTATTATTATTATTGTTGTTGTTGTTGTTGTTGTTGTTGTAGTTGCTGTTGTTGCCATTGATGCTGCTCTGACAA
>JBAMBR010002429.1:0-16297 GCA_037044475.1 Zaprionus obscuricornis | reverse complement strand
CTAAGTATAACTGCAACTATTATACAAGTATATAATAGAATTGTGTGAAAGAAAGTTGCAATGATAAATAAATAAATAGAAAATAATTTATGGAAATTGATTTTATATTATTACTGAAAATTTTTAAATAATTTTTTAAAATATTATTTTTAAATATTTTAATTTTAATTTTAATTAAATATTCTTCAAAAATTTAATAATATTTAGTATATTTTTATTTTATTATAAAATTTGAAATATAATCATAATAGTTTTGAATTATAATTTTTTAATTATAAATAAAAATAAATTAAATATAATATAGAGTATTACAGAATAAGACTTGATACAAAATCTTAAATATTTGGAATTATAAATATAAAAATAATTTGATAATAACATCTATTATTTGACTTAATATTATTATAATACAGGAAATTATAAAAAAAAAATTTTTAAATATTATTTTTAATTTAACTTAAATATTCTTCAAAAATTAAAAAATATCTATAAAAATATTTTAATTGTATTATAAAATTTTAAAATATAATCATAATAATTTATACTTGAAATAAAGTTTTTAATCATTTTAAATTCTTAATATTATACAAATAAATTAATAATAATATCTAGTATTTTATTTGATATTATTTAATACTGGAAATTTAAAAAAAAAAAAATTAAATATTATTTTTAATTTAAATTAAATATTCTTCAAAAATTAAATAATATATAATATATTTTTATTGCATTATAAAATTTGAAATATTATCATAATAATTGTAAAATATAGTTTATTAATTATATTATACTTGAAATAAAATCTTAATCAATAATATTATACAAATAAATTGATAATAATGTATTTTATTTGATATTATTATAGTACGTGAATTAAAAATAAAAAAAAGTTGAATATTATGTTTAATTAAAATTAAATATTTTTCAAAAATTAAAAAATATCTAATATCTTTTTATTGTAATTTAAAATTTGAAATAAAATCATAATAAATTTAAATTATTATTTTTGAATTATTATTATTTTATAATTCGAAAAATAAATAAAAAATAATACATAGTGCTCTAGTATAATACTTGAAATAAAATCTTCAATAATTTTAAATTATTGATATTATCAAAAATAAATTGATAATAATATCTAGTATTTTATTTGATATTATTATAATTTTTCAACATAATCATCAATATTTTCAAAATATTATTTTTTAATGAAATTCTTCAAAAAATAATAATACTATTAATTATATAAATGCAGTATAGTTTTTATTTTATTATAATACTTGAAATATAATCCTACAATAATTTTGAATAATTATATTTTTAATGAATTCCTTTAAATTTTTATTATAAAATATATGTATATTTCATACTCGTATTTTATTTATTATACATTTTATTATACATTTTTTTGTACATTTTTTTGTTATCTCTCTTCTCACATTCCATTGATTAAAGTATACACTGGAAATAAATTTGCATAGTTCAAGCCATAAAAGCAACTAGTTGATACCCTTCATAACTGTCACTTTCAATCAGATAAACCTACATAAAAATCTATCGATATCTTAATGCATAATTATTAGCTTAAAATCAACGGAACAAGATTCGGCACGCCTTCGAGCATGATTTTGAACAGTTTTGTTAGTCGCTTCATTACCAGCCATTTTAGCCATTAGATGCTGCCAACAGACCGTGTGTAGCATCGTAGTAAAGACAGACAGACAGGCAGACATAAAGACAAATTTAAAAATAAGATATATATATATTTGAAATATTTTCGTATGTTGTAAGTAATTTGATGCGCAATAAATTTGCGTTTCCCACCCGAATACCAAAAATAAAACGTAAAAATACTAATCGAAATCAAACATTTTCATTAGGCCAAGATACCGAGGCAAGAGTCCAAGACGCATGACACCCACAATGAGAGTTGGCCGAGATGCTGTTTGCACTCTTATAAGTAACTTGCGGGCTCATAATTTATTGAGCCAACAAGCTTCAAGCTTCAGCCTCGACAACATCTGCAGCTGCCACTACCCCCAACCCCCTCTGCTCGCTGCTCTCTACTCTTTCTACTTCGACTTCGACTAATACCCCACACAGAATACCAAACCAAACCAAACCCAAGTCTCAACTTCGAAATTGTTGAATGAATCTTTTTTTTTTTAATTTTTTTTTTTCAATTTTTGTATTTTTATTTTTGGGATTTGCGCTACAAATTTGCGGGCCCATGTGAAGTGCCGCAACAGCAACAACAACAACAAAAACGACAACGATAACGACGAAGAGTTATAGCAATAGCAATAGCAACACGTTATAATTATAAAACATATAAATAAACATAATATAACGATGTTCGAACTTCGAAGCTTAGACCCGACAAATTTCGCGCTGTCCTCCGTTGAATTTCTAGCCAAAGTATTAACATTTTATACACTTGCAAAGGTATATACATTTTTCCCACAAGTTTGCAACATGGAAAAATAGGCGTGGCAAAAAGCATGGCAAATGAAATATAAATATATTTTTGTACAAGAATTGAAGCATGTCGCTCTGTTTCTATGAGTCACAGATACTTATATTTTTTACCCACTGTGCAATCTTATAGTATAACCAAATTTTTGCTAATTATTTATTTTAATATTTAATCATATTGCTCGTCTAATATGCAATGATTAACCATACGTTTCCCTCAACCCCTTGCTGACCCAATGCATTGCACAATCCTTGACCGGCACAGTTCACAGAGTTTCAAGCGATTTGCATTCTTAACTTAATTTGTGAAAAAAAAAAATTTGCTGATTAGCATGCGAAATTCACATGGTCATTTTAGCTGTGATTTGTGCAATTTTTAATAATTAACACTAAATTTAGTATAGCTAAAGAAGCATAAGAAACAAACAATTATCGAAAAGTTGAATATCCTAAGAGTTCAAATTCTTATTGATAATTGACTGTAAAGTTTAGAAAATAAAATTCGAACTTTAATATAAAAAAAAAAGTTTTTACATTTTTTTATGCTTTATTTATTTATTATTGAATTTTTATTTAATTTAAATTGTATTTTTATATTTATTTTAACTGTTTTTAATTTTGATTTTAATTTAGACTTTTCATTATTTTATTTTTAATTTTTAGTTATTTTTATTTTAATTTATTTTCTTTTTTTGAACGTTTTTTTTTTTAACTTATTTTTTAATAATTTTAAATTCTCGAAACTCGTTTAATTATCATATAATCCTTATGTACAGCTCATCCTTAAAATCCTCTAGTTAATCATTTCTTGACTAGCACCTGCAACATTTCCATAACAGCCCCAGCCCCCAACAAGTTCCGCCCCAGCGTCAAGTCCTAATCAACTCGACAGCATTGCTGAGCACCTTTGGGAACCAATAACAAACTGAACATTCATAACACAGAAATGAAAAAGAAGAAGAATAAAGAATAAAGAAGTAGAAAACAATCCATATGAATTGTATGAATGGCCCCAATCTTGAGTCCCAAGTCGAAGTCAAAGTCGAAGTCATATGAATGAGTTCAGTCTGCAGTGCTATGGGGCAATCAAGTGAGAAAATTAAAATTACATGCTGTGGTTCGGTATGCTATAGATGCTGCTGCTGTTGCTGCTGCTGCTTACAAACTATGCAACAGTTGCTGCTGCTGTTGCTGCTGCTGCTGCAGTGGCCACATTTAAAGGTTCATAACTTCCAAGTCAATTACGCGGCGCATACGCAAAAATCCCAAAACCACGTTTGCCCCGTTTTGCTGACTGAGTGAATTAGAAGCAAGTTTAAATATCTTACATTACAATGATGACACTACATACTACCCTGTAATATTATCATATATGATAATTAATTTATTTTATATAAAAATTATGCTTTTCTTAATTTATACAGTAACTTAGCATTTATCTACCCTTTTATTGTCATTGCATTACAGGGTATCAGTGCTGCATGCTTAGACATAGGGCTCTTTTATAGTTAAGTAAATTAAAATTAAGCTTAACTATAATACACCGACAGCTGCTATAATATACCCTGTGATTAAATATATATGCATATAAGGCATGCTAGACTAGCTCAAGTTTTAGTTCATAATCAGGCCAACTATTTACTTAGCTTAACTTAATTTACCCGCAAGCTAATATACCCCATGCTGGCAATACTTTATAGGGTAATAAAATTGCACGCTCAGGCATAAGAGCTCTTGGTGTATATCTGAATGCAGTCTACAGTCTACAGTATTCAGAATTCAAAGTTCTGAGTTCTGAGTTCTCTGATGGGCCAAGTCTGCCTCCACAGTTGTGGCTGTCTGTCATAACTCACGAGTGCGCAGCCTCCGCAACGAGTTGCGCCAGCGCAGCATGGAGAAGAACCGCTGCATTTGTGCAGGTGAACCTAGAGTCGACACGGGACAGAAGCAGACGCTTCTACAAATCTTGAGTGGATCCCCCGAAGGAGTAACTACTGTGGGAACCATACCGATCTGTTATTGCTGCTGTTGTTGTTATTGTTGTTGCTGTTTTTGTTGCATCTTCAGCGAATTAATTTGTGACGCGCGCTGCATTGCTGCAAGTCCAATTCTGAGTGCTCGTTCCACATAGCTCGCTGCCTCAAGGCAATTTACTCGCATGCAGTTTGCCCGACCCCTGAAAGCAGCAAGAAGACACCAAGTGAATATGCCAGTATCCAAAGACAGAGTCAAAAACTGCAGACTTGCAGAGCCTTGACTCTGACTCTGACTCTGATGCTGATGCTGATGCTGAAGCTGACTCTCTGACTGTGGCCTCTCGTGACTGTGCAGCGTCGTGTGGCAAGTGGCCTGGCATGCTCTACCTGGCTGGCTTTACCTTAACTTGTATATTGCCACAACTGAAGGCAAGCTCTTCTTCGGCGGCTTTGGCGCTGGTGTCAAACGTTTTGTAATCTGTCACGTCGCATCGTTTTAATATTTTTTTTTTCAGCCGTCTACGAGGAAATGCACTCGCTTTGCGTGTAAAAATAGGCGTAACCCTTTCGTATTTATGCCTGGCCGTTCTGGCTTGACCAAACTAAACCATCCTCCCCCTCAGCTCCCCCCAACGCCATTCACCGCTTATCTTGCTGCCTTAACTCTGGCTTTTGGGTCGCTTTGTTTGGTTTGTCAGCAGCTGCAGGGCCTCAGTAGTTTTACCTTTTTGGTAGCAGCTACAGCTTCAGCTTTACTTAGCAATAATTTTAGCTGACTGGCGCTGCAACTTACTCGCTCTTTCTCCCTCTCTCTTTCTCTCTCTATCTGCTTGTTTTATCTCTGGCTCTGCTTGTGCATCTTCTACTCTCTTTTATTATCTAAATCATTATTAGTTTGACCTTCAGCCTCAGGTGTTTTGGGGGCGTCGTTGTAAGCTGCTTTAAGTTGTTTTTGCTCTTATCTTATTAATTATGACTCGCCGCACTCGTCCAAGCCAAAATGTAAGTGAACATTTTGCGACTACTGTGCGTGTGAGTCATTGAGTCAAGGAGAAGCTTAAATAAGAGACATTAGTGAAAAAGACAAGGAAGAAAAGAGAAAATATAAAAATTTAGAATAATGAAAATAAATAAAATATAAATATATAAATCTTATAAGAATATAAATAATTATATAGAAAATAAAATTCACAGTAAATCATTGTTCAAATTCTTTAATATACAAAGACATTTAATTACAGACTAAAATTAATATAAATACAGTAAATTCAGGAATTACAATTTACAGTTAAGCTTAAAAGCTAATGTCCAAAATAATTAAATTCAATGCAAATTTAAAGTTCTCATACGTTTAACTTGTACCGTTACAGGACTTTTTGCTAATTACAGTAATTATTAAAATTCTTAATTCTGTTAAAATTTCAAGATCTTACGTTGCCTGACCCACTGCACTCATTAGGGCAACTTACAGTGACTCAGAGCAGTAATTACTCGTTTTTAGCTGCATACAAAAAGATTCCCACAAGTTGTCCAACAGAAATTATCTGCGCCTATTTAGCGGTTAATTCGTTAACCCAACTCAAGTGCCATAACATGCGCTTAACAGCCGCATAACATAACAATAACAACATGTACATATGTATGAAAAGCAACATGAACATGAACAGAGCAACGAGCAACAGCAAGCGCATCAGTAGTTGACAACCGTTAATCAGGCGCCACAAATCAGACGTCGCGATGCGAAGACTGAAAAGCCCACAGCAATGGAATTGACTTCGACGTCGACGTCGACAGCGACAGCGACAACGGTTAATTGTTTAACAGCGCGATTAAATTGCCCTCAACTTGACTCTTCTCTCTCTCTTACTCATTCTTCAATATACACAAACTTTGCTGTGCATTGTGATTGGTTGACGAGCGAAAGAGTGAGAGAGAGAATGAAATAGATAAAGAGCGCTAGCAATTGCTTCTATATTTAGTTACGATCACTGCCGTTAAGCAAAAAAATGGCGCCACAGTGCGCTGGCGCATGGCATCGTTTGGTATTTTCCATTATGGTTCAACATTAAATAATGGATTTCAGATTCTACTTATGATTAAAGGTCTAAAAGAGTATCTGCTATTGTCTAAGCGCGAGACGAAATGCGAAAATATTGACACGATATAAAACGCCTTAACTTTTAACTGCCAAAAGGCGTTATGAGAGCGGCAGTGTTGGAAGCGGGCAAGTACAAAGTGAAGATGTGGGCTAATCTAATCGTATTTACATATTTGTTGGCATTGTACTTTTGCACAGCCATGAAAATTGTTAAGCTAAATATAAACACTAAACGATTAAGTATTGCAATGTATTGGAGGTATGTACATATATATATTTTTAGGGTATACTATTAGTTGGGTACAGGATGCGGATGCGTAGGTGGTGGGTAATGTCTAGCGGTCGGGTGTTAATTGCCCGAGAGTTAATCAGGTGGAATGGAATATTTATGAGTTGGGGAGCCAGTGCTAATAATAACAATGAAAGTAACAATATGATAGATATGTATATACTCACAATATCCAGATGCGCAAATAATCGATTGCTAATTGAATCGATTGTGAACACAACAATCGATGGGAATCAACAAATAAATTAACAATTCAGTTTCAATTGACCCAGTCGATTATATAGATTTTGACGAAGAATATATGTTATGAATATATTAAAAACCTCACCCATAATAAAATCCTATTAAGTATCCAAACTCTCTCTCTCTCTTAATTACCTCTTAATCCAATAACATTAAGCCTACTCCAAAATATCTTTTCCAGATGTCGCCTATCCTGCATCTAATCCTTATCCTACTGTTCCTCATCCGCAACGCTAATTCCACAGCTAACGAACTACCCGCAGTAATTGATGAACTCAACACACGCCTTCAACTCAACACAAATATCATCTATAATCCCGAACGAGAGAATTTAAATCATTTACAGCAAATAACACAACCCGTTCCTCACTTAATTATCAACTCTCTAACAGAATTTTCTTTTAATGGAACCCAACTCAAGCAGCAGCTTAATGAGGGTGTTCTATTTGTTTCGATTGTAAAGGAACCGCCTCGTGAGATGCTTCAACAACTTAATCTACACTTTCAAAATGCCGATTTTCTGTTTATTATAGACAAACCTCAAATTAATTCTGACTGGTTACAATTCGCTTATGAGGCATGGAAATTGGGATATTTGCAGTTGTTATTTTGGCATAATACAGAGCTCTACCAATTCCAAGTCTTTCCTATATTGAAAGCTGAACCCATCACTTTATTCCAATATGTTACCAAACGAGGTCGTCTATCAAATCTAAAAGGCTTAGAAATACGTGTTGCTGTCTATTCAAACCCGCCACGTTGTCTGATCTACGAAAATGAAAACGGCGAGACAATTTATGGAGGTTACTATATGCGATTTTTATATCAATTTTTGACTATAAGAAATGCAACGTTTGTGCCAATTTACATACCAAACGGTTCGCCAGTTCATTGCATTCAAGCTCTACTCTCAAACCGTGTGGATGTGTGTGCGGATGCACTAGCTCCAGGAGAGGCCAGAAAATTTGCGGCAACAAATGCGATACGTCTTGCCTATGCCAATGTCATAGTAACGAATTCGAAACCCTTAAGTTATTATCGTTATCTCATTGCACCGTTTCAGACGGTAGTCTGGATTTGTCTTATGATTTATGTAGCATTGATTGTTTGTTTCATGAGCTGGATTCATTGGCAGCAAAATCATCGATGGATCTTTAGTAAATTTCTTTTAGAGGCGATCAGTTCCCTATTATTTTCCGGATTTTCACTTAAAGATTTGCATGGAACCCAACGTTATATACTATTTCCTGTACTCTTTACTGCAGGATTTATCTATTCCACATTCTATTTGGGCTATCTTAAGAGTATTCTGAGCACAGACGTTTATGGATCACAAATAAATACTTTTGAACAACTGATTGATGCGAATATAAGTATAATTATTGATAAATATGATAATTATTTACGAAGTATATATAATCTACCGGAAATCCTTTCGCCAATCATTAAAGTTGTACCGGATAAAGTTCTCAAAGAACATCGAACGAGTTTTGATCAAAACTACGCCTACATACTCTTCAGTGATCGTATGGACCTTTACGATTATGCGCAAAAGTATTTACGTCATCAGCGCATTCGTCGCATCCCGATCAAAATATTCTTTCTATTTGCCGGCTTTCCCATGCGTGAAACTTGGTTTCTCAAGCAGCGTCTGAGTGACGGTTGGGCATGGGCCTTTGCCAGCGGCCTCGTACAGAAGCTTGCCTTGGATGCCGACCACGAGACAATGACAACGCGCGTGGGCTTTTTGCAATACCTTAACACAGAATACTATGTGGCGCAACCACTTGGACTGGATTATTTCGTCATGCCGGCCATGTCGTTAGCTCTCGGCTATGTTTTGGCCTTCATCAGTTTTGTCATCGAGTTGACGGCATGGCGCACAACCGCACCAACATTACAGGGCCCTTGTGTTCCGCTTGGCATTGTTTGATTGATGTATGCTTGATGAATAGATTGATGTAGTGTTCTGTGCTGGCACTTTCTAAGTAGATCTTCATGTTTCGTGGGGCACTTTTCATCTACAACAAAATTAGTAAAGCAACAATTTAGTTACACTGTGAGAAGTACTTAGTATGTAATTTTCTAATCATAAGAAATTTCTTAAGTTTCCTATCCAGTTTCCCAACTCAAGTGCTTTTTCTTTCCTTAACCTGAACCCAGAACCCAGAGCACACTTATAATGGAAAACAACAATTTAAAAATTAGTTTTTTCTGCAGATTTTTTTTAATCTTACCAGCCAGCTCTACGAAGAATATGACTTATCTAAAATATCTACTAATTTTAACAATCGCTATTGTTAAAGTTAATCTAGAACAAAATCTAGCCACCAGTATAGCCGAACTTAATCATGGACTGGAAACTGAGACAAATATAATATACTCAGATGCGAATCAATCTTTGGAGTTATATACACAAATCAGTCTAGCGAATAGTCATACTCCTAGCATATTGATTATCAAAAATCAGACCAGCTTAACAAGTAGTTTCCAGAATCAAAATGAAAGTCCATTGATAATATTGCCAAAATTAAAATTGAAGGAATTTATAGAAATTTTGAATTTTACACATATAAAAATGCAAAAAGCTGATTATCTTATTATAGGCTCTGATAGTGCTGCCAATTGGATGCACTTACTAACAACTCTTTGGTATTATGGTTTTCCCAATATACTGCTCTATAGTATTTCGGAGACAGGAGCTTTATACCGTGGATACGGTTTCCCATGCATAAAACTCGTGACACTGTATCGAAATATTATAAAGCAGAATATTGGGAAAACCATAATACCAAAGAGTTGTTAGTAAGTGCATCCAATTGGCAGCACTATCAAGACTGATTTGTGTATATAACTCCAAAGATTGATTGCATCTGAGTATATTATATTTGTCTCAGTTTCCAGTCCATGATTAAGTCGGCTATATTGGTGGCTAGATTTTGTTCTAGATTAACTTTAACAATAGCGATTGTTCTAATTTTTAAATTGTTGTTTTCTATTATAATGTGCTCTGGGTCGGGTTCAGGTTAAGGAAAGAAAAAGCACTTGAGTTGGGAAACTGGATAGGAAACTTAAGAAATTTCTTATGATTAGAAAATTACATACAGTTTTGATCAAAACTCGTTCGATGTTCTTTGAGACTTTATCCGGTACAACTTTAATGATTGGCGAAAGGATTTCCGGTAGATTATATATACTTCGTAAATAATTATCATATTTATCAATAATTATACTTATATTCGCATCAATCTGTCAAAAGTATTTATTTGTGGTCCATAAACGTCTGGTGCTCACGAGATACTCTTAAAGATAGCCCAAATAGAATGTGGAATAGATAAATCCCGCAGTAAAGAGTACAGGAAATAGTATATAATGTTGGGTTCCATGCAAATCTTTAAGTGAAAATCCGGAAAATAATAGAGAACTGATCGCCTCTAAAAGAAATTTACTAAAGATCCATCGTTGATTTTGCTGCCAATGAATCCAACTCATGAAACAAACAATCAATGCTACATAAATTATAAGACAAATCCAGAATACTATCGTCTGAAGGGGTGCAATGAGATAACGATAATAACTCAAGGGTTTCGAATTCGTTACTATGATCCATTGGCATAGGCAAGACGTATCGCATTTGTTGCCGCAAATTTTCTGGCCTCTCCTGGGAGCAAGTGCATCCGCACACACATCCACACGGTTTGAGAGTAGAGCTTGAATGCAATGAACTGGTGAACCGTTTGGTATATAAATTGGTACAAACGTTGCATTTTTTATAGACAAAAACTGCTTTTAAGCTTAACTGTAAATTGTAATTCCTGAATTTACTGTATTTATATTAATTTTAGTCTGTAATTAAATGTCTTTGTATATTAAAGAATTTGAACAATGATTTACTGTGAATTTTATTTTCTATATAATTATTTATATTCTTATAAGATTTATATATTTATATTTTATTTATTTTCATTATTCTAAATTTTTATATTTTCTCTTTTCTTCCTTGTCTTTTTCACTAATGTCTCTTATTTAAGCTTCTCCTTGACTCAATGACTCACACGCACAGTAGTCGCAAAATGTTCACTTACATTTTGGCTTGGACGAGTGCGGCGAGTCATAATTAATAAGATAAGAGCAAAAACAACTTAAAGCAGCTTACAACGACGCCCCCAAAACACCTGAGGCTGAAGGTCAAACTAATAATGATTTAGATAATAAAAGAGAGTAGAAGATGCACAAGCAGAGCCAGAGATAAAACAAGCAGATAGAGAGAGAAAGAGAGAGGGAGAAAGAGCGAGTAAGTTGCAGCGCCAGTCAGCTAAAATTATTGCTAAGTAAAGCTGAAGCTGTAGCTGCTACCAAAAAGGTAAAACTACTGAGGCCCTGCAGCTGCTGACAAACCAAACAAAGCGACCCAAAAGCCAGAGTTAAGGCAGCAAGATAAGCGGTGAATGGCGTTGGGGGGAGCTGAGGGGGAGGATGGTTTAGTTTGGTCAAGCCAGAACGGCCAGGCATAAATACGAAAGGGTTACGCCTATTTTTACACGCAAAGCGAGTGCATTTCCTCGTAGACGGCTGAAAAAAAAAATATTAAAACGATGCGACGTGACAGATTACAAAACGTTTGACACCAGCGCCAAAGCCGCCGAAGAAGAGCTTGCCTTCAGTTGTGGCAATATACAAGTTAAGGTAAAGCCAGCCAGGTAGAGCATGCCAGGCCACTTGCCACACGACGCTGCACAGTCACGAGAGGCCACAGTCAGAGAGTCAGCTTCAGCATCAGCATCAGCATCAGAGTCAGAGTCAGAGTCAAGGCTCTGCAAGTCTGCAGTTTTTGACTCTGTCTTTGGATACTGGCATATTCACTTGGTGTCTTCTTGCTGCTTTCAGGGGTCGGGCAAACTGCATGCGAGTAAATTGCCTTGAGGCAGCGAGCTATGTGGAACGAGCACTCAGAATTGGACTTGCAGCAATGCAGCGCGCGTCACAAATTAATTCGCTGAAGATGCAACAAAAACAGCAACAACAATAACAACAACAGCAGCAATAACAGATCGGTATGGTTCCCACAGTAGTTACTCCTTCGGGGGATCCACTCAAGATTTGTAGAAGCGTCTGCTTCTGTCCCGTGTCGACTCTAGGTTCACCTGCACAAATGCAGCGGTTCTTCTCCATGCTGCGCTGGCGCAACTCGTTGCGGAGGCTGCGCACTCGTGAGTTATGACAGACAGCCACAACTGTGGAGGCAGACTTGGCCCATCAGAGAACTCAGAACTCAGAACTTTGAATTCTGAATACTGTAGACTGTAGACTGCATTCAGATATACACCAAGAGCTCTTATGCCTGAGCGTGCAATTTTATTACCCTATAAAGTATTGCCAGCATGGGGTATATTAGCTTGCGGGTAAATTAAGTTAAGCTAAGTAAATAGTTGGCCTGATTATGAACTAAAACTTGAGCTAGTCTAGCATGCCTTATATGCATATATATTTAATCACAGGGTATATTATAGCAGCTGTCGGTGTATTATAGTTAAGCTTAATTTTAATTTACTTAACTATAAAAGAGCCCTATGTCTAAGCATGCAGCACTGATACCCTGTAATGCAATGACAATAAAAGGGTAGATAAATGCTAAGTTACTGTATAAATTAAGAAAAGCATAATTTTTATATAAAATAAATTAATTATCATATATGATAATATTACAGGGTAGTATGTAGTGTCATCATTGTAATGTAAGATATTTAAACTTGCTTCTAATTCACTCAGTCAGCAAAACGGGGCAAACGTGGTTTTGGGATTTTTGCGTATGCGCCGCGTAATTGACTTGGAAGTTATGAACCTTTAAATGTGGCCACTGCAGCAGCAGCAGCAACAGCAGCAGCAACTGTTGCATAGTTTGTAAGCAGCAGCAGCAACAGCAGCAGCATCTATAGCATACCGAACCACAGCATGTAATTTTAATTTTCTCACTTGATTGCCCCATAGCACTGCAGACTGAACTCATTCATATGACTTCGACTTTGACTTCGACTTGGGACTCAAGATTGGGGCCATTCATACAATTCATATGGATTGTTTTCTACTTCTTTATTCTTTATTCTTCTTCTTTTTCATTTCTGTGTTATGAATGTTCAGTTTGTTATTGGTTCCCAAAGGTGCTCAGCAATGCTGTCGAGTTGATTAGGACTTGACGCTGGGGCGGAACTTGTTGGGGGCTGGGGCTGTTATGGAAATGTTGCAGGTGCTAGTCAAGAAATGATTAACTAGAGGATTTTAAGGATGAGCTGTACATAAGGATTATATGATAATTAAACGAGTTTCGAGAATTTAAAATTATTAAAAAATAAGTTAAAAAAAAAAAAAACGTTCAAAAAAAGAAAATAAATTAAAATAAAAATAACTAAAAATTAAAAATAAAATAATGAAAAGTCTAAATTAAAATCAAAATTAAAAACAGTTAAAATAAATATAAAAATACAATTTAAATTAAATAAAAATTCAATAATAAATAAATGAAGCATAAAAAAATGTTAAAAACATTTTTTTTTTTATATTAAAGTTCGAATTTTATTTTCTAAACTTTACAGTCAATTATCAATAAGAATTTGAACTCTTAGGATATTCAACTTTTCGATAATTGTTTGTTTCTTATGCTTCTTTAGCTATACTAAATTTAGTGTTAATTATTAAAAATTGCACAAATCACAGCTAAAATGACCATGTGAATTTCGCATGCTAATCAGCAAATTTTTTTTTTCACAAATTAAGTTAAGAATGCAAATCGCTTGAAACTCTGTGAACTGTGTCGGTCAAGGATTGTGCAATGCATTGGGTCCAGCAAGGGGTTGAGGGAAACGTATGGTTAATCATTGCATATTAGACGAGCAATATGATTAAATATTAAAATAAATAATTAGCAAAAATTTGGTTATACTATAAGATTGCACAGTGGGTAAAAAATATAAGTATCTGTGACTCATAGAAACAGAGCGACAAGCTTCAATTCTTGTACAAAAATATATTTATATTTAATTTGCCATGCTATTTGCCACGCCTATTTTTCCATGTTGCAAACTTGTGGGAAAAATGTATATACCTTTGCAAGTGTATAAAATGTTAATACTTTGGCTAGAAATTCAACGGAGGACAGCGCGAAATTTGTCGGGTCTAAGCTTCGAAGTTCGAACATCGTTATATTATGTTTATTTATATGTTTTATAATTATAACGTGTTGCTATTGCTATTGCTATAACTCTTCGTCGTTATCGTTGTCGTTTTTGTTGTTGTTGTTGCTGTTGCGGCACTTCACATGGGCCCGCAAATTTGTAGCGCAAATCCCAAAAATAAAAATACAAAAATTGAAAAAAAAAATTAAAAAAAAAAGATTCATTCAACAATTTCGAAGTTGAGACTTGGGTTTGGTTTGGTTTGGTATTCTGTGTGGGGTATTAGTCGAAGTCGAAGTAGAAAGAGTAGAGAGCAGCGAGCAGAGGGGGTTGGGGGTAGTGGCAGCTGCAGATGTTGTCGAGGCTGAAGCTTGAAGCTTGTTGGCTCAATAAATTATGAGCCCGCAAGTTACTTATAAGAGTGCAAACAGCATCTCGGCCAACTCTCATTGTGGGTGTCATGCGTCTTGGACTCTTGCCTCGGTATCTTGGCCTAATGAAAATGTTTGATTTCGATTAGTATTTTTACGTTTTATTTTTGGTATTCGGGTGGGAAACGCAAATTTATTGCGCATCAAATTACTTACAACATACGAAAATATTTCAAATATATATATATCTTATTTTTAACTTTGTCTTTATGTCTGCCTGTCTGTCTGTCTTTACTACGATGCTACACACGGTCTGTTGGCAGCATCTAATGGCTAAAATGGCTGGTAATGAAGCGACTAACAAAACTGTTCAAAATCATGCTCGAAGGCGTGCCGAATCTTGTTTCGTTGATTTTAAGCTAATAATTATGCATTAAGATATCGATAGATTTTTATGTAGGTTTATCTGATTGAAAGTGACAGTTATGAAGGGTATCAACTAGTTGCTTTTATGGCTTGAAGTATGCAAATTTATTTCCAGTGTATACTTTAATCAATGGAATGTGAGAAGAGAGATAACAAAAAATGTACAAAAAAATGTATAATAAATAAAATACGAGTATGAAATATACATCTATTTTATAAAAAAAATTTAAAGGAATTCATTAATAATATAATTATTCAAAATTATTGTAGGATTATATTTCAAGTATTATAATAAAATAAAAACTATACTGCATTTATATAATTAATAGTATTATTATTTTTTGAAGAATTTCATTAAAAAATAATATTTTGAAAATATTGATGATTATGTTTCAAAATTATAATAATATCAAATAAAATACTAGATATTATTATCAATTTATTTTTGATAATATCAATAATTTAAAATTATTGAAGATTTTATTTCAAGTATTATACTAGAGCACTATGTATTATTTTTTATTTATTTTTCGAATTATAAAATAATAATAATTAAAAAATAATAATTCAAATTTATTATGATTTTATTTCAAATTTTAAATTACAATAAAAAGATATTAGATATTTTTTAATTTTTGAAAAATATTTAATTTTAATTAAACATAATATTCAACTTTTTTTTTTTAATTCACGTACTATAATAATATCAAATAAAATACTAGACATTATTATCAATTTATTTGTATAATATTATTGATTAAGATTTTATTTCAAGTATAATATAATTAATAAATTATATTTTACAATTATTATGATAATATTTCAAATTTTATAACGCAATAAAAATATATTATATATTATTTAATTTTTGAAGAATATTTAATTTAAATTAAAAATAATATTTAATTTTTTTTTTTTTAAATTTCCAGTATTAAATAATATCAAATAAAATACTAGATATTATTATTAATTTATTTGTATAATATTAAGAATTTAAAATGATTAAAAACTTTATTTCAAGTATAAATTATTATGATTATATTTTAAAATTTTATAATACAATTAAAATATTTTTATAGATATTTTTTAATTTTTGAAGAATATTTAAGTTAAATTAAAAATAATATTTAAAAATTTTTTTTTTATAATTTCCTGTATTATAATAATATTAAGTCAAATAATAGATGTTATTATCAAATTATTTTTATATTTATAATTCCAAAGATTTAAGATTTTGTATCAAGTCTTAT
>JBAMBR010002427.1:0-28838 GCA_037044475.1 Zaprionus obscuricornis | reverse complement strand
ATGTATGCACGTGTTCGTGTGTGTATTACTCAATGAAACCTTTCCGTTTAGCGTAAGCAGTTCATATTACTTAGTGTACGTATGTGAATGTAAATAAGCTGAAATAAGTGTGTATCATTTCTGATAAGAATGATAACTAAAATTTAAGCAATAGCATCTAAGTATATGACCTCGTCACAAGAACAACAAATTCCCATAAGAATTGTGTCGCCCTCATGAATTGCATGAAGTGACTTTCTTTTGCCCTGCAGCTACATACAACAGCTGCTGATGACTGTTGTTGTTGTTACTCTCGCTGTGTTTGCACTTTTTGCTCACTCACTTTTTGTCTTGCAATTAAGTATTCAGCAAGCTATTAAAGCGTAGCACACTTGCCTCAATTATTTAGTTGCTGTCTCTGACTGTTCCGGCTAACATTAAAAGCTTCTACAAAAAAAAAACTTAAGCTCCAGTTTGAACTCGCCAGAGCTTCCGGCGATCAATTATAAAGAGACACATGTAGTTTAATATCACTCTTTCTCATTTTCATTTCAAGCTTTAAATCATTTTGGCATTTAAACGAAAAAAAATTATCACATAAATTAATCGATTCCTTTTATTTAAAATCGAAAAGCACGTCTACCTTGATAAAAAATTAGTTTCTTTGTTTTTGTATACCTTGAAAATGTATATTGAAGGGTATATTAACTTTGTGCTAATAATTTATAGTAGACTAAAACTACGTGATAAACCTCAGAAAGTAAAATATTCTTGATGAACAAACGAGACAATCTAATTGTGTTCGTGACAATCACAGCCACTACAAGTAGGCATCAAATTTTGGTATCTTTACGATCTAACATCCCCAAAAATCTATAAAAATCAAGTACAACTTTATTTTGATTACAGTGTTGATCATTGTGAAAATCTTTTTGTAAATAGAATTTTCCATTGCTTCGTACAGACGCTCTTGACGCAGAGTTGTGCGGTTCAAATGCATTTATTTGTATGTAACGGGAAACTTGAAGGCAACCTGAAGCCTATTGCATATAAATACGCAATCAATCGAAAGATATTGTTGGGTATAGGGTATAAAAACTTGATTGAACAAGAACTATAACGTACTTTAGATTTTCCATTTTAGTTTATTTCGATATATAAAGCGATTGTTTTTTCTAGCCCTTTGCTGACTAATTAACAATTGTAAAATGCTTCAATTGATTTGTTAAGATTTATTTTGTAGTGCTGAGAAACAGATGTGCGGCCTGTTCTTTTTGTCTTACATTAAGATTTATTAGTTTTTCCATTATCTATATATTATATATGTACATATGTATATACGTATACATACATATGTATGTACGTACATATTTATATTAGAAGTATGTCAATTTTAAAGATCTTCATTTCTCAATCTTTCTCTCGTACTCTCTCGACTTTACCAGAAGAATTATATTTATTGTGCTGACGACAAAACTCAAGGAAACCGCAACCCCCTTATATGTTATTAATAAATAATCGCATTTTATTATATAAATATGTATATTTTTTCACTAAAACTGAACAACATATTTTTTAATTAAAAATATTAATAATTCTCATACACAATTATTGTAAATTGTAAAGGCGAAAAATGTAGAGTGAAAAGTTTATTATTTAACTATATTTTTTTGCTGTGTTTCCGATAAGCCTAAGTTATATATAAATAAACAGAAATCATATCTCTTTAGGTATTAAATTGTGTACGTAAAGATACATACATATACTTACAAACATACATACATTCTACATACACATACATGTATTAAATACACTTACATGCATACATACATATGTATATTCATACACATAACACATAAATATGAGTAATGCTTGCCAAAATGTACTAAACGAGACAAATTGAGAGACTGACAAAAAGTCACATTGATCGCACTTAATTGCGCAGTTTTTTCATTACGAACAAACAATACCCACAAATTATTAATGCAAATTGTCTTGAGAGCTCTCTACGGCTCTTCGTCTCTCTCTCTTGTTCTCGTTCTCGTTCTCGTTATCTGCATGTACATAAATACATACATACATATACATACATATATCTCATAATTTATCCAGTTACAATAATAAATAATTATTTACCAACATATTGTTCTAAGTTTATAGTGGGCGTATTTATTGTAATCTGAAATAGATATATGTATATATTATTATTTATTGTTGTAGAGTCGTCACCGATGGCAACACCACCGCGTGCTTTGGATACCATTTCTCTGTGCTCCACCGTATCCAGTTGCCCCGATCGCAATGGCTTCTATGGTGGTTTCCAGCGCACTGATAAGCCAAAAGAACCTCTATCCAAGGCACAGATTATTGCACGCGAAAAGAAATGGCTGTATATGATCGACAATTGGTCAATATATATGTCAAAAAACTATAAAAAGGTAAAATCAATCAAATTTCTAAATATAAAATTTTAATTATTTTTTAACATATACATTTTGCACTTCTACAGATACGTGATAGATGTCGCAAGGGTATACCAAAATCAGTGCGTCCAAAGGCCTGGTTCTATCTATCTGGCGCCTATTTACTAAAGAAAAAGAACCCAGATGTCTACGAGGAATTACTAAAGAAACCAGGCAATCCAGCGACAATTGAGGAAATAAAAAAGGACAAACATCGTCAGTTTCCATTTCATGAAATGTTTCTCGACGAACAGAAAGTTGGCCAAATTGAGCTGTTCAATGTACTCAAAGCATATTCGATATATAATCCGAAAGTTGGTTTCTGTCAAGCACAAGCACCAATAGCAGCTTTTCTATTGATGCATTTACCTGCTGAGGATGCATTTTGGGTATTTGTAAGCGTATGTGATGTGTAAGTAGAAAATTCTGGATCTCATATTTAATAATATATATTCTATGCGACAAAACAATATTCATTGTCATTGTTTATTTTTCAGTTATTTGCAGGACTATTTTATACCTGGCCTTGAAGTGATACAAAACGATTCAGGCATTTTGGAGGGACTGCTTAAGAAAACCTGCCCGCCTGTATATCGTCATCTGCAAAAGCATAAAGTTGAACCATTGCTTTATATGACCGATTGGTTTTTGTGTGCGATGACGCGCACTCTTCCATGGGAGACATTGTTACGTGTCTGGGATTGTTTTCTCGCCGAGGGTATACGTGTTATATTCAAAGTAGCCCTAGTTATCATTGGTGCTTCCCTCAGTCGTCATAAGGTGCGCAAAACATGCACCGGACTATGTGAGACGTTATGCGTTCTTCGTTCACCTCCCGAGCATATTATGGAGGAGGAATTTATAATTAACAATATGATGCGTCTCAATTTGCGTGTCGAAGATTTTCAAATTGAACATACACGACAAAAAGCGCGTCGTGCCAAACAGAAAGCCCAACAGGAAGCTGGAGGTTCAGAGTCTAGTACCAGTAATGGTAGACGTAACATGCCCACACTGTGAGGGTAACAGATATACGGTGCACAATAACAATAACTATAAAAGAAACTATTTACTAATATTACAACAACAACAACAAAAACAACAAAAGCAACAAATTGTTACTAATCACAGACACTCACACACACACACACACACAGATACATATATGCATACAAAGTCGAATAGAACGAAGCGTGCACAAAGAGAAAGGAACTGAAAACTTGTAAACTTCGAAACGATAAATGAAATGAAAAATATTATAATATTAATATTAGTAATAATAATACTGTTTAATCGACAGTCAATTAGATAACTTTCATTCCATGCGCATACGAATTGTATTTGGCAAAAAAAAAAAAAAAAAAAAAACAGAAAACAGTTTGTTTCATATTTCATAAGCAAAGAAAAAATAATGCAATAAATTATTATTTTAATTTAATTCATGTAGTTGCAATTATTATATGCGTGCAATTTGTTTATGCTTTTCAAAAGTATTTATTATTATTTATTTACATATATGTATTACATAAATATTTAAACATTTGTTTGGCATTAATGTTATACAAAATGTATACATATCGTATTATTATCATATTATTGATTACAAACATTTACTAAAAACATTTCATTGGCAGCTAACAATGTTTAAAGCTCGAAAAGAGAAAATTAGATATTAAAACACACATTCGAAATTATTTCTGTAATAATATATAATATATCTATATAATACGTTAAGTTGTACCCGAATTCTTTTCTTTGTTTTCCATTATTAATCAATTAAAATAATTAAATTATGTAATAAAAAAAACGACACGTTGATATGCATATATAATACATGCATACATATTATATAGTATATTCCAAAACATTCAACAACATATTGATATCAATTTTTGTTGGTAAAAACTTTGTGGGGCGTTATATAGGGGGTTCTTTTAAGTCGAAAGAAAAAAACAATTTTTGAAAAAAATTAACTATTACTAATAAAAAAAAAACAAACTTTAATGTGGTTCTTTTTTTATTGTAATATTAACCTCTTTTATATCCCCCCACATTACAGCCGCAAGACTTCTAATAATAATTTTCCTGATTTATAGAAACAACACAAAAATATCTACATAAGTTTAACGACCTTATACAATATAAAAGTAAGCGTTGACAACCAGTTTTTGCATTCATTAACTTGAGCGAACTCATATATTCATATACTCTTGCAAGAGTATATTAATTGTAGCCAGATAAATGCAGCGTACAAATGATTTGAATATGAATATGTACATATATATTCATATTCATAGCATATATATGCATCAACATCGGAGTCCAAAATTAAGTTGTATAAAAAAATTATTGTTGAAGATCAATTTTGGTTTTTTTTTTTAGTTTTTCTATCCATCGATATCATCAACGTCGTTTTCTTAATTGCTGTGAAATAATTATCAATAATATATCCAAATTAAAAATAAACATTGTCTCAAATTTCTCATTTATTAATATAATAAAAACATGGGGTTGGGAAGGATATTAAAAGCTGCCAAAGACAGGGTAATGAATAAAAAAAATAACCCAAAATACCATGAGACACATTTGTGAATAATTGAAAAATTATTTATCTAATTCATGGTTAACTATATCATATAACTCTTATCTAATCCAATTGGATCAATTAATAAATTAATCAACTACATGATAAAATAAACATTATTTTGTTTTAGTAAATAATTTCATAGGTTATGCGTCAGGTCATATTTGAAATGAAGGCAAATAAGAATTGATCCAAGAAAATATTCATAATAAATAATCAAATGCTTAAATTCTACTTAATTATGTGAGATTTTCATAGATCTTTAAATGGAAATTATAATTTTATATTACATCAACTATTTATAAATACTTAATAATTAATATGAGTATTTTTTTGTCTCTCAATGGAAGCGCCAGAGTGAACAAAAAAAACTGATACTTCAGAGATTCTCTACAGACGCTTAACTTAAAAGATACTGTTCTTCGAATTCTATATCTCCCATTTCCTCATCCAACAAATGTGGTGGCAATGGCATATATAAACTTTTATCTTGTACATCATTATTAACTATGCCTGTCGTCAGTTGACTATCATCTGTATCGTCCAAAAATGATTGCATTTGCTCATCATTTTCAGCCACAACGGGATGCTCGTCACGTATATGTTGCTGCAGCTCACTCATACTATACATTCCAGCAGTAGCTACGCCATGACCCAATCCATCTGTCTGCTGCTCACAAAGTTGACAACGTATATAGGCGGCATAGGGTAAATGTTTAAAACGATGTTGTTGCAATACACGCAATTGTTTTGTCTCCACTTGTTCGTCACAGTCCGTACAAAGATAGAGTTCTTCACCCAATTTGCGCATATGCAACATCTCTCGTTTGCCCAAGTCGTGATAGATATTTATATGTTCACGCCAAAGCGCTTTGCTGCTACTATCGAAAGTCTCTCCACATTGTGGGCACATTAGTGAATATGATGCTAGATCAATTTCAATATCAGAATTTGGCATAGAATTATTGGTAATGCCAATGTCCGCCTGGTCAGCAACAGTAACATCAGTAACATCGTTTTCCTGACTGACCGCTTTGTTATCACATCGATTAGTTTCTCGATTCAAGTGTTTGAAGAACATTTGTTTACGCACAAATTCACCGTTGCATGTTAAACACTTAAACGATCGATACGGTAAATGACGGAATTTATGCGACTGCAGTTGGCCAATGGCCCCCTTGGTATGCGTAACCGTTACCCGTTTATAGCACTCAAGGCACAGATAATGATGATTATCAATTTGTCGGAAATTTAAGCCTTGACGACTATTATAATTATGCTGCTCAACAATGTGCTTGCGCCAAAACGCATGTGAATCAAAGTTTTTGTTACACTTGGGGCAAAAGTATGTGATGAAATCAAGATCAACAGCATTATGATATGATATGCTATCCTCCAGAGTATTTAATCCAGCGGGTCGTGTGGGCAACACGCCGGGCATTGGTTTAAGTGAACGACCCGTACTTGTAGCAGGTATTGGTGATGATGATGTAGATGAATGAGCGCCACGCACATCCTTATCCTGATCTTTTTCCTTATCCGTACCATAATTATGTTGTGGCTTTGGCTGTTGGTTGTCACGCCATGTTGCTTCGCGTTCAAATATATTATGACGCGTACGTAAATGTGCTGCAATATTTGGCTTATGGTTGTAACATGTGCCACAGACCAAACATTTTAAATATAAGCGATATGGAAGATGGCGAAAATGATGATCCTGCAATCCTTTTAGTTTTGAATTGCATACAATATCCTTGCATTGGGTACATTGATAGCGATATTTATCCAATTGTCGCATATTTAAATATTGTCGTTTATCAAAATTATGCGCCTCGTTAATGTGGCGTCTCCACTCGAACTGTGTCTTATAGGCTTTGCCACACGACGGACAAAGAAATATATAATTCTGTTCGATTGTCGAAAGTCCAGCCGAATTAACTTGTATTGAATTCTTCACACCAGATGAACTAGCTGCCGTCGTTGAACTTAATGTTGATGTTGTTGCAGTTGCAACTGCTGTTGATGCAGTTGAATCAGTCGGTTCAGCATTTTTGGCACTGTATTGTGAATCAGTAAAATCATGCTCATCACTAATGTGTCGCTTTAGTGCCGATTGTGTGGGGAACAAACTGCCACAGTCGACACACTTGTAACGATTAAGATTTTGATTTGTATTGGAATTGGCAGCGGCAGTTGAACGAGTGTTCATACTGCTGCCACCAATGGCATAATCATCGTCATCCGCAATCATTTGCTCTCCAAAATCATTCTCCTCGTTAATGTTATTATTATACCCCGGTGATGATGTTTGATCTTCTTCATCTAAATAAATAATTTCATAAGTTTCGTTTTCTACTGTAACAATTTGTTTTCGCTGTGATTGCGACTGTCCACCAGTTGCCATTGCACCGCCACCAGCTGTACTCGATCCCGTTGCATTTGTTTCGCCAGGTCTACGTGGCTCATAACCGATAAGATGATATGTGGCCAAATGTTTGACCAAACCTTTGCGATCTGTATATGATTTGTGACACTTGCAACATCGTGCATATGCTTTATATGGCAAATGCGTTATTCTGTGCTGTTGGGCATTCTGTATGCCATATGCATTCGTTATGATCTTGTCGCATTCGGTACACTTTAGTTGGCGATCATTGATAACCTCAAAGTTTAATTTGGATAAATCATTCATGCCATGTACTTGCACAACATGATGACGCCAATGTTTCTTCTCAGCGAATTCCCTGCCGCATTGTGGACAAAGGTAATCAATGTGTGGCTCATACATATCATCGCTACCAATTCGACCACCGCGACGTGGCGCATCATCAAAATATAGTAATGATTCTTCATCGCAGCCATTGCCATCTCCGGCACCGCCAATGCTTTCATCGATATCTTCGTTGTTATCTTCAATATCCTCAGATTCGGGCATTAATGTCTCCAAATGATGATGCTTCATCAGATGCTTAACCAGCTCATGATGCTCCGTATAGCCCTGATAGCATAATTTACAACGCATCCATTCCGGCTGAGGCAGATGACTGAACTTGTGAGCACGCAAAGCCTTTATTGTGTTCGGAATAATAAACTAAGAAGAAATACAAAAAAAAAACCAATTTAAATCAATATTTAAAATATATATTATAGCTATTCTTACTTCATTGCACTCGAGGCACTTCATCTGCATATCGACGCAGCGAAAGTTAAGGCCACGCCTACTAACATAATCGTGTACAAACTCAATATGTTGGCTCCATTGGGCATGGGTATCGCAATCGGTTCCACAGTCGGGACACATATAATGTATGTAATCTTCACAAATGTCCGCAGCTCCATTTCCACTACCATTACCACTGCCAACAACTGGATTTAATGATCGTTTTCGTTTACTGCTACTGGGATCATCATCAATACACAGAATTGGCTCATCTATTACATCCGTATCCGGTTCTAATAGCTCGTTCCGCACTTCGATGCCATCATCATCATCAAAAGGCATCGCAGTTATCGGCTGATATGGGCTATGATGACGTAGCTCCATTCTTGATTCACGTACACGAGTTTTTCGTCCCGCACTGCCATCACTATCACGCATCATAGCGACAATTTCATCACAGTGCACCATCCGAAGATGCACCATCAGGTCCTGCCTGTATTTGTACTCTCGTTTACAGATATAGCACTTGGTGCAACGAAATGGCAAATGGGTAAATTTATGCTTCAAAAGATTCTCTCGACTGTGCATAGCGATTCGCTTATTACACTCAAGACAACGATGATAGAGCTTATCGATGGCCACAAAATTGAGACCTTTTCGCGTATTATAGTGATGCATTTGATTCATATGCCGTTTCCACATATCCTGCTGACGATATTCAGCTCCACAAGCGGGGCAAATATAAATAACACCCAATTCATAATTAATCGGAACCCCATTTTCATCGGTAGCATTAATTTGTGATGTAGTTGGGCGCGTCGTTGAAGTAGTACCTCCTCGTATTGTAAGCAATTCTGCAGACTGTGTCGAACGAACAGCTGACCCACTGGCAATTGGTGTTTCCAAAATCGGTGAAATATTTCCTCTTTTTGAAGAGCGGTTTGATTGTTGCTCCGGTTCTGTATAGCCAACAATTGGCTCCAGCTCAAAATCAAATATGGCGTCGTCATCAGGCTCATGTCCTTTGCGTTGTTTTTTTCTAGTCTCACATTCGTCTGTATCACCATCCTCCTGTTCATCCTCTTCCTCCTCATTATTATTATGACTTTCCCCTTCGCCATCATCACCATCCCCATCAAAATCAGCCGAAAACATTGACGTCCACAGATCCATTCCTTCCATTTTGGGGAGGGGGTCACTGTGTATGTGCGTATACGTACGTATCTGTGTCTGCGTGCGTGAAGTTTTATAAGAACTAGTTTTCGTTTTCAAATCTTCTTCATCCACGCACTTTATGCACCCACTTTTCACTCAGCTATTATTAAATGCATCATTTTGGAAGTATACAACCTAACGGCACTTATTATTTAATTTTTTTTGTTCCATTTCACTCTTTTTTTTCGTACATACATATCCATCTGCAAATATTCAAAATGAATCTACTTTTTTAGTCTGCAAAAATCAGGGCCATTTTGTTTGCGGTGTTGCAGTGTTACAGGCCGCCATTAATCGTTTCTTGTGACGGCGTTGTGAACGCAGTGGCAGTTTTGAGAATTGTCGTTGTTTTTTTTTTTAAACTATTGCCATGACGTGCCAGGTATTTTAATTCAAATTCTATGAGTTTAATACGATTCAACTGCTCGTGTTGCCGTAAAATAGCAGCAAAATCGGCATCATCGGCAGCAACTCGCAAAAATGACATTTTTAAATTTTTTCGCGGTGCGGTGCGCACCGTCTTATGGTTGCCAGGCGATATTAAAATTTTTCGTCAGTCTGGCAACCAGTGTGCGCACCCACGCAATTTCTGCACAAAAACAACAATTGGCTTCAGACAACAAATGGACCACACAATACCTCCCAAAGAATATAAATGGATTCCCGGTCATCTAATTAATGAGAATTTCAGAGTTGGAGCTAACGGTCACATTTGCATCGTACTCAATCGACAAATTCAAGTACCTGCTCACGTGGTCAAGCTATTATGGAAAAATGGTAAACTTAAAACAATAATCAATGAAATGAAACATTCCAATTTTTCACTTCCATTTTTAGCAACATTACGATGCGCCGTCGATGGAGGATCTAATCATTGGCGTAAATTTATGTTATCACAAGAAGATTCGAAACCAACAACAAGTAGCAGTGAAACAGATGCGATTCAACCTCCAGATTTGATAACGGGCGATTTTGATTCCATAACCGAAGAAACCATTGAATTTTTTAAGAAAACACCAAAAATAAGTACACCAAGTCAGGACGCAACAGATTTTACAAAAGCCTTTAATGTCTTGCAGCCCGTTATGGTTCAACGTAAGCTGCACGATGTTGTCGTATTTCATGATAGTTCCGGACGCCTAGATCAAGTTATGGCTAATTTAAATACCTTGTATAAAATGCAAAAGGAAAACTGTAATGTTTATTTATTAAGCGGCGACTCTATTACATGGCTATTGCGACCTGGAAAACATACAATTCAGGTGCCGCTAGACTTGGTAACGAATCAACGATGGTGCTCTCTAATGCCAGTTGGTAGTACGGCTCATAATGTGACCACAACGGGGCTTAAGTGGAATCTATGTATGTTTCTTGCTATATACTAATTCTATAACAATTTGATTTCCCTTTTTTCACACTCTTCTCCACTCCACAGATCATGCACAAATGGAATTCGGGGGCATGGTTAGTACTTCGAATACGTATTCAACAGAGTTTGTTCAAGTAGAAACAGATAGCAATTTGATATGGTCAATGGGTGCCTATGAGTTCGAGGAGAAATTGCGTCCAACCGTCAACACATAAATTTCCAGAGTAGAACAAATTTATTCAGATTTATATTATTTCCTTTTCTTTTGATTCAATGCCATTTGGAGACTAATAAGTACTTAATGCACAGATTATTGTTGGTAGGTTAGAAACCAAAAAAAAATTTCTTTATTAAAAGTTATTGTTGAACATGTAAAAAAAATGAAGAAACACAACCAAACTAAACTAACGTGATCCTGGTAGAGGCATCAGTTGGAATCCACTACTAGTACCTGTTTTTTTACCTAACCAACTGCCGGATGCACTGGCTGCACCACGTTTAGTTGCTGTGCTGCCACCACGACTGCTGCGTGCGGGTGTAGCTTTTTTACGTGATGCTGCCGGTGATGCAGTCGTAGATGAGCCTTTATAACGTTTAGCAGCTCCTGTTCCACGACCACGCCAAGCACGCTTTCGTTTACCACCACGGTATCCACTAGAAGACCCAGTAGCGCCTCCCTGAGAAGAGGCTGCTCGATCCCAATCCACATTATCATCGTTATTATTTACAGTATTTGTTGATGTTGCTTCTGCCGCTTCATCTGCTTCAATTTCCTGCATGACCACCAGACATTCTTTCTCTGTGGCATACCCACTGGTTATTTCCAGCAACTTTGCACCATACTTATCGAAGTTGGCTTTGGTAACATGTGGAATGGAACACATATCTTTCTCAGTTGCTGGCAGCTCTTCAGCCATTGCTTTAAGAGCTTGCATATTCATAATACTGGCCATGGTTACATTACGTGCAGCAGCAATGGTCCGACACAAGTCCAAAAGATCAGCATAGCAACGATCGTGTATGTGACGCAAGTTACTATTGCCAGCAGCAGTTGGCTCTGAAACTGTGGCCACCGCTTTTGATCCGCCACGCTCTTTACGTGTTAATGCAAATTCAATTTTGACTGTTTGATTCATTAGTGCAGATATATTATTGCCTAAATATAGATAAGCTTGCGGTATATCGTTTGTGAAGATGAGATCTTCTTTCAGATATTCCTTAAGGACCATATGACGCAATAGACGTTGTATATCCGATTTATCCCAGTCTTTGAGAACACCATGATGCGGTGTCTTATTATGCCCGAAATCGACAATTTTCTTAATCATTGCGCCCTTAAGAACATCCGCCAAATGTAATAGAGTAAATCGGGATCGACCACTGCACAAATCCTTTACAGCACGTCCAGCCATCCGACACTGTTCAAGTACATCAATCTGCTGATAAGTTTTCTTTTTCAGGCAATTATCACAAGCAGTACGTCGATTTTCCAGGCATTGTTCGCTAGTAAAATGTTCGCCAAAATAATCCAATTGCTGGGCACGGCGACAATCGGTTATATTCTCGCAATAGCCAACAATCCGATGCAAATTATCAATATGAATCTTTTTCACATGATACTGAAGTGCACGATCGGCTGCGTAGTGAAGTTGAATTAGTCAATAATCAGAATATTGATTATTCTTATATTTAGCTTCTTCTTTTACTTACCATCCATCATTTTCTTAAGACGCAACATATCGCTGTAGTTATAATAGAGAATACAATCTGCTATTTCTCCATCGCGACCAGCGCGACCTGCTTCCTGGTAGTAACCCTCTATGGATTTGGGCAGAGAATAATGTAAAACAAAACGTACATCGGGCTTATCGATACCCATGCCAAAAGCAATTGTTGCGCATATAACACGCACTTTATTTGTAATCCAATCCTTTTGCCGAGATTCACGCGCCGTATCCGTCAAGCCAGCATGATAGGCTGCGGCACGAATACCACTTGCACTCATTTTATGTGCAACTTCATCACATTCCTTACGCGATAAGCAATAGATTATGCCACTGGACGTTGGTGGACGTGATTGTATAAAGCTACGCATATCATCAAGCGTTGATGCACCCTTCTTGGGCAATACTTGATAGCGTAAATTGCTTCGATTGAAACTCGAAAGAAACCATTTGCAATGTGTTAGATTTAGCTGTTGCAGTATATCTTGACGTACACGTGGCGTTGCGGTTGCAGTTAGTGCCATCGATGGAACATTTGGAAAACGTTTACGCAATATACCAAGTTTCTTATAGTCTGGCCTAAAGTCATGGCCCCACTGTGAGACACAATGTGCTTCATCAATGACAAAGCGACTGATGCAATTGTTGGCATTCAGTTGATCTAATGTATCCTGAAATCGTGCTGAACTAGATATCTTCTCTGGTGTTACATAAAGTAATTTCACCAATGGTGGATTTCGCTCCAGATCCCTATAGATTGTCATAGCTTCATCTAGACTCTGCTCTCCAGACATACTCTTGGCACAAATCTGTAAAAGAAGATTTACATAGAGATTTTAAGATAGAGCCAGAGTATTAGATAGAATTTATAAACTCACGTCTAGCGAAGCCAATTTATTGACTTGATCAAAAATCAACGATTTAAGCGGACTAATAACAATGGTAACACCCTCCGTGAGTATTGCTGGCAATTGATAGCACAGAGATTTGCCACCTCCAGTGGGCATAAGGACAAAGCAATCATTACCGAGTAGTGCAGCATTGATAACTTGCTGTTGATTGGGACGGAAGCTCTTTAGACCAAAGCTAAAGCTCAGCGCCTGCATCATTCTTGTCGAATGCTCAAATTTCTGTCCATCAAACTCTCCCGTAATGCCATCATTGTGTACATTGGAATGAAAATTCCCAGTAATCTTTTGTGCTGGCGTTTTATTAAGACTATTGTTCAAGTGACTTGCATCATTTATGGTCAAATCAATAGTTGAGGCCGCTGCTTCAGCATGCGCCTGCTCAAAGAGTTCAGGGTCATACTCGGGAAAACCATCATCATCCAGTATGGTTACAGTCTTTTTGCTTTCTGCAAAATTAATACGTTGGGCAGGCTCCGGTGGCTTTGAGGTATTTGGTAATTTTACAGATTCAAAGTCTCTATAGGCATAATTATTATATTCTGATTTGCGACCTTGAAGTGCTTCATGCTCTTCTCGTATTTGTTTTAATGTCTCTTCGAAATCATCATCATCAGATTCTATGGCAGCATATTTCTTTTTTTCTTTAGGTTTCTCACGTTTCTCAGTGGACTTTGCGTTGCTATAATGTGTTGAACTAAAGATTTCATCATCGTCTAGCCTCATGCTCTGAGCTAAATATTCATCATCTTCGGTAACCTGATGTGGACTTCCAATGGCCACTAGATCATCCATATCATCAGGAGCGCCATTTATATAATTATTATTTGTTGTACTTGCAGTTCCTGCAGTTGTAGTTACTTTGAGCTTTGTTAACAACACAAGATCGTTTGGCATATCTTCATCGTTTTGATCCTCAAAAAGATCTTCTGAATAGCTACTGGGAGTCTGTGTATTACCCTGCAGACGTTGTTGTTGCTGTTGCTGTTCTGCTTGCATTTCACGCTCTTCCCGCTCAAGTGCATCAAAATCAGGTTCATCAACTTGAGCCATTCGAGCCTCACGTTCCTGCCGCTGTCTGTCTAATTTCTTTTCCAACAGTTGCGTACGTGCTTTGAACTTTTGTCGCATTACCTTCAGCTTGAGAAATGTATTCGCCTCAAATCCATCGATTTCATTGAAATGCACAGCAGGTATTTGATCAATGACTTCGCAATACTTTTCCATTAGTTCAATATACTTGCACTTATATTCGCCCATTGTACTCCTAAGTGCTGTTTCATTTTGTTCATTGAAATCTGTTTTACTTGTGCCAATATCATATTGCGCCAAATTACGTAAATAATCGGCGAGTGAACTATTAAAGACTATTTTCAGCCTGGGCTTAGCATTTTCATTTGCTGACGGTCTCAGCTCTTGTCTCTCATTTGATGGCATTTCTAACGATGGTTCAGGACTTAATTTCTCCAATTTATTGTTTAATGGGTCTGTTGCCTTACTTGGTTGCTTATCGCTCTGCGATTCGATTTTAGTTTTGTTCTTAACCATGGCATCAAAGCTATCCTGGCTGCTGCTTGCATTGGATATATTCATATTGGATACGGGTGTTTCTGCTAGTTGCAATTTAATTGGAGATGGTGAAAATGTTGAAGTTTTACGCGGTGACATGGACAGCTTATTGATATGGCCATTAAGTTTTGATAATGATGCCTGATAAGTTGCATCCTGTTTTAGCACTTCATCAAAATTATCAAAGTTTAATTTCACCTCTGACGAGGCTGTGCCACTTTTTGTTGTTGTTGTTGATTTCGCAGGCAGTGGTGCCAATGGCGATTGAGTAGCAGTCTCAAAACTATATCTTTTTATCAGTGCATTATCACTGACATCCTTATCGGAGACTTTGCCTTTGCTTTTTGTCAGTGTTGTCGCTGATGTTGATGGAGGCTTATTCTGACTCTGTGCATCATCTTCGTCAGATGTTGATGAATCAAGATAAATAGGATTGTAGAAACGCGATTTAGTAGCTCTTGCCTCCAATGCATCTAAAAATATACAAATATTATATTCAAGTCTTTTATTTACGTACATATATTATACAAACTTTTTCGTATCACTTTTGCTGATTCCGTCGATTGACTTTGGCTGTTACTGTTCTTGTTGTCCATTCCCAGAAACGCGGCCATTGACAGCTGTTTGCTCTGACTTACGGTTCTCTTCGACATTCTTTACAATTCACATACATTAAACACCTTAAAAATTTGAATAGCACTTTATTTGCATATGTAAACAATAGCTATAAAATAAAAGCGCGGGCAGACTTCATCTTCTGATTGTTATTGTTGGCATTGTTGCCAGAGTTTTTACATTCGATTTCTAGCAAAGAATTATCGAACCCTGCATACTAGGACAATATTTCAATAATTATGACATGATATTAGAGAATAATTATTATCGATAACTCATACACACAGGATATCGTAAAATGTATGATAACCAAGAACAATGTTGCCAATTGTTTGCAATCGATTATGTTTACTAAATTAAATGGCGCTTGACTTTAAGAAATTAATATCAGCAGAAAGTTTGTTTTTACCTGGATTGGTGGCACAAGTATTTAATAAATATCATCAAATTAATCAAGTCCTCTCACCAGGTAGTATTTTCATATACATATTACTTTGATTAAACATATAAACATACAATAAACATATTTTCCTCAGCTCAAAGATCGCAATTGTTTACCGACTTAACAGCTTTGCTGGGCGAAGATTTATTGGAACGTGCACTACGGTTGCTTGATGAATGGTCAATAATTGTATATTGTTTACCTAATCAACATCGAGATCAACGTAGAATTGTTGAATTGAGCAGTAAACGGAACGCATCGCATGTTGTACGCATTCTACCCGGCATCAATTATTGCAAGTGCCAATATTTTCAGCGTTACGTGCTTCAGTTGCCGGCAGAGGATCAAGTGCTGAAACAGATTCAGGAGCAGGATCGTATTTCATTCACCTGTGAGCACGTGTTGGCTCAACGTCTGCATCAGTTGCTCATTGAAAAGCCGCGTGAACAAATTTTAACACTGGAACAGTTTCGATATCTTTATGAAGACATTTATATGGATTAAGGATTGGATTAATGCAGCATTCGAAATCGTTGTACGAGAAAGGTATAATAAAAAATCGAAAAATGTTGACACAATCACAATATGAGGATTATAAATTCGTCTGTCGTTTGGATCACATTAAGACCTTTCATTCAGCCATTAAATCAATCTGTTTCAGCGATGTAAGTTATTTGACCTATTTGATCAATAATTTAATTATAATTATGGATCTAATTATATATTTTTGTTGTTTTTCTAGTTTGGAACACTTCAAGCAAGTGAGGATGGTTTACTCATCACAGTTGAACAGGGTAAATCAATTCAGGCAACACTTTTTATGGCGACAGCATTCTTTGCCGAGTTTCACGTTCAGGGATCACAAAGTTTCAGCGTTAAGATCAATGTGCTTGCTGAATGTTTAAGTCTTTTTGGTTTGGCTGATTGTGGCATCAAAATGTTGTACAAAGGCGAAGGTTCCGCATTACTCATCCTACTAGAGCCGCACGACGATGAACATGTTAGCACTGAGTGTGCCATTAAAACAACCAATGTGGAAGAGCCCATGGAATATGAACTCGATGCAAATAGTTCTAGCCTTAATACAATATTTATGCGTGGACCCGAACTATCGAATATATTTCACGAGTTGGATAAGGCGGCTGAGGAATATGAATTTACAATTTCACCATTAAAACCACATTTTAGGATCGCCACGTTGGGTGTAATGCAGGCAGAATCTAGTGTAGAAGTTGCAAAATCTAGTGATATGATCATTTTATTCAATTGTCGCGAAACAACGGTAGCTCAATATAAAAGCCAACAGATAAGGTTAACAAATAAAGCATTGCAAGTGGCAACAAAAGTAGCCATTAAAACGGATAACAGCGGCTTACTTGAGCTGCATTTTATGCTGCAATCTGACGATCAGGAGGAGATGTACGTACGATTTTTCATTACACCATTGATTACTGAAAATTGAAATAAAACTACTTTTCTCTTAATCTGGCAACGCCTGTCATTTTATTCTATACTATTTATTTTAAGCGGTTCTATTTATCAATGTAATAAATCAATACGTACAATATCGTAATAATCATTATCGAATTATCGATAGTTAAATATATTTCTTGATGAAAATTCATATGGTATAGTACTGACATTATTTACAGGGTATTTTCAAGTGTACTTTTCTGTTGGCTGTCATTGTTGTTGCCATGCCATCAGCTGTGCGAGTCTAGCATGTGTATATTGTGTGTCGTGCTTCTTCTTCCTTATCTTGATTGTTGAATTTTTCGGGTGGAAAAAAGCGTGCTCTTTAAAATTAAACGTGAAAATCAAGAATTAGATTAATACTATGCATACGTAAGTAAACATTACAAGCCATGATTATTTCGCATGCATATATTATTTATATACATATATTTGGCCAGGCATAACAATTTCAAGACACCAGCTGACGAGGAAGATCTTGAAGAAGTGGATGATGATATGGTTGTTGGAGTAATAGCTGAAATTGAACAGGAGGTGCTCAACGAGTCCGAAAGTGATGATGACGAATACGATTTGGTTGATATGACTGCGCCAGAGCAGGGACAAGAAAATGATGATGATAGCGTTAGTAGCGATGATAGCTTTGATCCGAATGCTGAAGACTCCGATTCAGATGATTCCATGCTTGACGAAGCAGGAACTGGTGGTGCAAGCAGTGCCAAACGGCGAAAGGAACAGTCGGCAAGTGATGGAACAGGTCCTAGTGGATCCGGCAAAGGTAGAGGAGCTGCTGATCATTCACATTTGGATGAAGATGATGAAACAGATGAGACAGTGCGTGCGATTATTGCGGCTATTAAAAAACCACGTAGTGCCCCACCAGAAATTAAATTGGAAGATTTTGTAACCGATATTTGCTTTCACCCAAGTCGTGACATTATTGCACTGTCAACCGTCGTTGGAGATGTCCATTTATATGAGTACGGAAATGAGGAAAACAAATTGCTGCGTATGATTGAAGTGCATGCTAAATCTTGTCGTGACGTCGAGTTTTCTGATGACGGGCGTAATTTGATTACTTGCTCCAAAGATAAAAGCGTTATGGTAACCGACATGGAGACTGAGAAACTAAAGAAACTTTACGAAACAGCCCATGATGAACCAATCAATAAATTACTTGTCATCGATGAACGCCTCTTTGCGACTGGTGATGATGCTGGCACTGTTAAGCTATGGGATTTTCGTACCAAAGATCCCATATTTGAATTAAAAGAAGTAGAAGATCAGATATCATATATGATGACCAATGAACAGAATAAACTGTTGTTGGCAACCAGTATTGATGGCTACTTAACCACATTCAATATTGGTGCACGAAAATTATACGTACAGTCAGAGCCATATGAGGAAGAGCTCAGTTGCATGGGAGTTTATCGTGGCAGCTCTAAGTTGGTGGTGGGCACCTCAAAAGGTCGCCTTTATACCTATAATTGGGGTTACTTTGGATATCATTGTGACATGTATCCCGGCATTAAGAGCCCCATCAGTTTAATGGTACCCATAACGGATCGTATTGCATGCGTTGCTGGCGACGATGGTAATATACGTGCTTGTCATATTGCCCCATATCGAAATCTGGGTGTTGTGGGACAACATAATATGCCCATTGAATGCCTGGATATAAACAAAAATGGTGAATTGTTAGCATCATCATCGCATAATAATGATGTGCGCTTTTGGAATGTTAAATATTTCGAAGATTTCGGCGATATCAAATACAATGAGAAACATAATGCGTATAAGGAGAAGCGACACAATTTACCGTCATCCAAGTGCACAAATGCCTCAGACTTTTTTGCAGACATGACCAAGGATCATGATAAAGAAGATGATGATGATAATGTGGGTGCAAAAACTACGGATGCTACGGAAGCTGGTCCCAGTAATGTAACTTAAGAGTATATAGAAGAAAGAAAAATTTTTCTCAGTCATACACAAAAATATTTATAATTAAGATTTGGTAAATCATTGTTAAAAGAATTCTTAACAATTTTTATCTATAGATTTTAAGCATTTTGCCGTAAAATCTTAATAAAATGTAGCACGTACCTTTCCCAATTTGGATACCCTTGTAATGGGTATGTCCTATAATAAATACATACATATATAATTGTAACTTTCACTTATATCAATTGAAAAATACAGGAATTCAAAGTAATCCGTGGTAAAAATAAAACGTAAATCTGACATGAAATCAGTTTTTTTTGCAAAACAAACAAAAATATAATATTTTATACCCTTGCAGTAGGTATATTAATTTTGGACATGAGTTTATAACGCCCCTTAGAGGCTTGGTAGACTCAGCTAAGTACAAATATTCTTGATCAGTATCAATGGGAGAATGCATGCCCGCCTCTTTTAACTTACACCAGTCGTTCAGTTTTAAAGTTATCCCAATGAAACTTGGTTTACATACTCCCTCTGCCCACATAAGCTATTTATCCGACGAAATCGGACGGATCGGACCACTATATAGCTGCAATAGAACGATCGCCCAAAGATTGAGTTTTTGTATGAGAAGTTTTCTTCTAAGACTGCAAAGGTTTGAAATCTTCGGTCCGTAGAAGATAACTTTCCTTTTTTGTTTTTGTTTTTTTCGAATTTAAGTTTATACTTACCACTATAAAATCAATACGGTAAGAATCCTTTTTAACGGTTTCTTAATAAAATTAAATTAATAAAATTGTATAAATACTTTTTCAACAAAAAATAAATTGAGGCAAGTGCCTCAAATTTTAGTTTATTATTAAATAGTAATTGTGAATTTTGTTTTTTCCATATTGAATATATTTAATTTGATTTTCAAGGTTTTTCATGTTTAATTATTAATATATTTTATATATATATAATTATAAAAAAATCTTTTCACTATGCTGTGACCGACTTTGCAATTGATTTTTGGGTTAGACCAAAAAAACTTAAATATAAATTAATATTATTTATTTTTTATTTTAGTGGCTCGTCAATTTTGCATTAGCGCCACATAGCAGGGGTTATAGGGGTTCAGATCAGATCAAATCATTGAAACGGTAAAATATAAATCAATTATATAACTATGGCACGTAAGACGTATAAGTGTAAAATTTGTTTTCGAGTGCAACTATAAGAGATATTAAAAAATGATAAAAATGCATTTCAACTCAATTTAGTTTTCTGTTTTTTTTTTAGCTTAATACCACTTTATAATTTCGTGACTTGTAAGATATGGTTACACACAATTACAATAACAATGATAGTTAGAGTGGTTACATAGAATGATATTTAACCATGGAGAGAGGCGGCATTGACGCGTTAACAATATGTAGTTACATATATGTATGTGTAATCACAAGAATTTTGTTTTACAAAACATGGACAAATTTTTATATGTACATATATATATATATATATATATATATATATACAAACATGCATATATATATATATATAAATATATATATGTATGTGTATGTATGAGTGTGTGTTTTTGTTGTAGGAGAAATATAATTATTATTATATGCTAGAACATTTATCATCAAATAATTTATATTACATATATGTATATATATATATGCGTATTTATATATATATATATATATACATAGAAATATATATATATATAAATATATGTATATGTATACACGTAGAACTTGAGCCAAACTTATTTAAAAGTAATTTTTCATAACGTTATTTTTGATATTTTGTTTACGCAACTCCGGAATTTAGCATTCGCTTTAGCCAGTATTTTTTCTTGATTTTGTGATTCATTTTTTTTCCTTGGTGGGTTTGAAATTTTGCGGGCTGACTTTACATTTTTGTCTGTTTTATTTTGTTTGATTGATGGTTGATAATTTTTTTTTTTTGTTTTTTGTTTTTTTTTTTGTACGATTTTATCGAGATGGTTTTTGTATTTTTTCCATTCAATATTTTTACCGTAGTTGTTTTGAATTAAAAAAGTGTATCTGTCTTTCTGGCGCTGCCTGCCTCTGCCTATGATGAACATGACGAACTCAGTCGAAAGGGTCCCAGAACGGAGGAACCATTTATAACAACATGACAAAGGTAGCAGGCGGCAGTTGCAGCATAAACAGCACTTGCAAATTCAGAACTACAATTAGGAGCCGGGAGCAGGGGAGCTGAGAACCATAACTATTCACAGAACTAAACCATTGCGCATTTACAATATATATGCACCATCCAATGTGGGGCGGCTTCCTCTTAAGATGTTACAGATGTGTGCGCGCATTTTTTATATAATTTTTCATGTTTTTTTTTGTTTAGTTTGATTAGCTTTTGGCTGATGCCCCTGCTGGAAACCCGGAACTTGAATGACGTAACAAGACACACACATGAACTCTATTCAAATCGTAAATGTAAATGGGATTCATGCTCGATAATTGGATTCCAATTGATTTTTGTTGTTTCCTTTTACATAAAGATGCCATGTACACAGTGTCATAAGGCAGGTGCAGTACCGGCTGCAGCAGGTACCCCGCCAGAGGAGCTCGGTACCAGTGCATCCTTGGCCATATGCGTTTCAATATCGACACGACAAATCGGACAATGTTTATTGGTAACCAACCATTGATCAACACAATCAGTATGAAACAGATGCATACACGGTAAGCGACTGTAAAATTTAAAATATAATTTATTAAATAAATAAAAATGTATATATATTATATATATGTGTATATATGGAATTTACACTTACCGCACGTCGTTTTCCATTTCAAAAAGTGATAAACAAATTGCACATTTCTCAGCATCCTCATCCGTTTCGCTAGGTCGTCGCACTCGGCGATATTTGTGAGGCAAAGTATTACGTTCGATAATTTCCTGTAAAAATATATATTAGCATAATATATTAGCATAATAAACAAATAAAATCATTTTTTTGACTTTACCAAAGTGGCGCCACGATTTGGTCGCGGTGGACCGATCAATATCCGCGATGATCCCAACGAGAGAGGCGTGGCCAAACCAATTTCCAGATGTAATGGTGAATAATGATGTATCATATGATGATGTACAGCAGCTCGACGTCTTTGTTGTTGTTGTTGATGCTGCTGTTGTTGTTGCTGTTGTTGTTGCTGTTGCTGCTGCTGTTGTTGTTGATATTGTAATCCATATTGTGGTGGCGGCGGTGGCAACGGTTGATGTGCATCAATTGGCGCAGCAGCAGCATTACTATGCTGTTGCACAGCTGCATCATATGCTGGATAATAAGCCGGATCGAGACTAGACACCGGTCCATTACGTGCATGAACACAATTACAAATGCTATGCAAGTAACGTGTACGCAAACTGCTAGTCAAATTTAAAGGATTCGATGAGAGATCAATTGGTGTCGGCGTCATATGGCGACGATGCAATTCTTGCATATTTTGTTGACGATACCATAGATTCTGATGTACTGGATATGGTGGTGCTGGTGTCAATGATGTAGCAACAATAGCACTAGCCCTATGTGGCGGATGGATATGTGCATGCATTTGATTCTGTGGCGCCTGATGCCCTTGATGCGGTTGTGGTTGATAATGTTGCCGATGATTATTGTATGCCTCCGAGCGTCGCAAACTGTATTGCGGTGAACTACAATATGGCATTGTTGTCCGGCCCGAATACATTTCCAATGGTGGCGGTGGTGAAACGGCTGCTGCCACAGTAACAATTGATGACATAACCGGTTGCGGTGGCCCAGTGGCAGTAGCAACAGCGGCAGCAACTGGAGTTGTAGCACGTCTTAAAATATTTATCGTTTGTGTGCGATGATGATAGTCATTATCTAGACTATTACCTTCCATGCTGGTCACCGGTGAGCTAGGCACATTCGCCAACGAAAGTAAATCATGAAATGATTGGGCTTGTGCTGCTGCCACAGTTGCTGCGACGGCAGCAGCACTCATGGCACCACTAAACGAGCTTCGGCTACTGCCACTGGCATTGCCAAGTCCACCTTGATAATGAGGATTTGATGGCTCCGGCGAGTAATCACCATTACCATTGCTGCGAGTCGCTGGCAAAGCTGTAATCGTATAATGTGGCACATAATACGGTTGATAACGATGAAAATATGCAGCCGGATTACTGTTGCCACCACTGACCGATGCAGCTGAATCTTGTGACGACGATTGTTGCTGCTGTTGCGTTTGTTGTGGCGCTGCAGTAGATGCAATAACACTGCCATTATTCGACGTTGCATTTCCAATGATTCTTGGCACACAAACATAAGTTCCTCCACCTGAATTTCTATTGGAAGACGCAGCCGCCGCTGCTGCTGCTGGAATTCCTGCTGTTGTTGTTGATGGCGATGATGATGACGATTGCAGTGGTGGTGGTGGTGGCTGCGGCTGTTGAGATGCCTGTGGTGTCACTTCTGTAAGCGGAGTAAAATGCCAAATTGGCGGTGGTGTTATCGGTTGGAAATAACGTTGGGAGTGTGCAACAGCTGCTGCTGCCTCTAAACGTTGACAGCGTGGTGGACAAGGCTGCACACGTGTGTATGGTGCCGCATCGATCAGATCTCTGAAACCAATTGTCGGCGCCTGCGCCGGATTATGATTATAGATGCTGTAATTATGATCGTTTATAGCTGCACGATCTGCCAATGAACCGCTATAGAATGCAAATGATGTGCCCGTAGCTGCAGCAGCTGCCGTGCTGCGATGCCTACGATCATCGTATACGTCATGCGCTGAGCTAGGGCGTGGCAAAAGACTTCCAGTAGTTGAACCAGTTGATAATCCATCTCCACTACCATCAGCGTTTGATGTGCTGCATGATGAAAATTGTGCTTCAAATAGAAGGCGCTGTTGTTGCTGTTGTTGTTGTATTTGCTGTTGCTGCTGTTGTTGTTGAGGCTGTTGTTGTTGCTGCTGTTGTGGTTGTTGTTGCATAAACTGCTGCATGGCCACATCATTATTGCTGCCACCAAAACCATCATCATCAGATGTCAAATCAATCGATAGTATTGGTTCGCGTGTCGAATGCACAAATACAACATCATCGTCCTCACCATTTGAATCAGATGACCAATCATCTAGCTGTAAATCGGGTGCAGTCAATACAACATTTCCACCATTCGGACCATTAGTTTGACGTCGTTGACCAGTTGATGTTGATGGCAAACTGTGTAATTCCATTGAGCTCCGCGTCACTCTCCCGTCTGTTGTATCCCGAGGTCTGCCCACATAAGCAATGACACAGGATCCATTGCTCGATTGTTGCTGTTGCTGCGGCAACTGTTGTTGTTGCTGTTGTTGTTGTTGTTGTGGTTGTCTCTGCTCCAGCTGTTGTGGTTGCTGCTGCTGGTGTTGTTGCTGCTGCGGATGCTGCTGTGGCGTCTGTCCCGGCGACTGAGATTGAGACTGCAAAACAAAACATATAAAAATTAACAAGAAAACAAAATTATATTCGACGGGCCAAAGATTATATACTCTGGCAAGCTATTAAACATAATTGTATATACGTATGTATACGTTATGGGGATATGCCACGTTTCTTTCTGGGCGTTGGAGACTCTCGGACTAAACTTGTAAACCTTTGGGTATGATAATAACAAGAAAATGTATCTTTGGCGTGCCGAAGATTTTACACTCTTGCATTCATAGAAAAACTTTTCAACGGATTGCTAATATGACAGCAGCTATATGATATAATGATACAAATTTATATGAGACCTATCCAGTCGTCAAATCTAAATTATAATCCTGGAAGTTTTAGCCGGATGGATTCAAAAACAATTTTTGATACAAAAAATCCACTTTCGACCGATTGTTCCTATGGCAGCTATGTGATATGGTGGTCCGATGCTGCCGCTTCCGACTTAAATACAACTTATGGGCATTGGGAGTATGTATACCAAATTAAGATAGCTTTAAAACTGAGAGATTTGTCTGATTGAACTCACTTGGAGAAGTTCGCTGCTTCTTGCCAATTCAGCATATGTACGATGTCGATGACGTCCTGGTTGAAATGCATAGAAGTTTGTAGGCGATAGCGGTGACATTGCCGTGGGCGACATTTGTCTACCATCGTGTGGATCGAGACGAGGCTGTTTTCTTGGTGGCTGGCAAAGACTATGATTGCAACTGCTGCTGCTGCTACTGCTGCTGCTTGGTAAAACCTCATCCATGGAACGTACACGTTGACGTGTCCGTATAATGCCACTACCTAAGCCAGAACCGAATGATGATTTAACGACCGCTGCGGGACGCTGCTGATGTGGTAACACAAGACGATGCTGTATTTGCTGTTGCTCAGATATTGGAGTATTCGTTGGATTATCAATAGGACGCTCCGTGCTATTTAAACGATGTACACCACATATATCCCGTCCGCCGTAATCCACACTACATGTTGTACGAGTGGCTGTTGTACAGGAAGCGGAACCGATGCTAGTACGTAATTGGAAGCATCTATCGGATGCAGCTGTCAGTAGACCTGCTTGTATTGGTACAGGCGGCGGTAGCGTAATTATCTCGTTAATATAACCGCGACTATTATAATACGTATGATCAGCATGATGTGCATCCAGATCATTACTGCCATGACTTGCTGGACGCGATAAATTTGTTGTTGTTGCAACATCACAGCCGGATAATGGTGGTAGTGCATTATTTGTACGTAAATCCCAGCCATCATCGCTGCTATTGTCGCCACCAGCACCATGCTCCATATCAAATATGTTTCGGCGACGTTGTTGATATATATTATATATATCTGGCTTTCGTTGTCGTTGACGTTGTTGTTGCTGCTGATTTTGAGCCTGTGCGCTCGTACTGGGCGAGGCATCTGTTTCAGTAGCTGATGATGATGACGCATTTGCCGTAGACGAATCACCAGCACTACTACTGCTTGTAGAGGCAACTCCAGCGACAACCGTTGATGCCGTTGCCGTTGATGATTCTTCTCGATGATGACTTCTTGCACGGTTCTGCTGTTGCTGCTGATGTTTTTTCTTTTGTGCCGCCGATGTTGTTGTTGTCGTATTTGTGGTTCGCGTATTTGCAAATTGTACATGCTCAGTATCGGATGCACTGGAAGTAACATCGTCAAAAACATTGGAATTGCTATTTGTTGCCAACATCATGATATTATTATTGCTGTTGCTTGCCTCAAAGGAACTGCTTGTATTGCTGATATTCGAGCTGAGCAAAGAACTAGAGGGCAGCTCGTAGATAATACTAGATGTATTATTATTATTATTACCATTATTATTATTGCTGTTGTCGTTGCTGTTGCTAACATTTAGGCTAGATTGCAACAACAGTTGCTCATCGACAGCATGATCATCCATAGCTGCAGGCCAATTACTAGCATGACGCGTTGGTGTTATCTCATTGCTATCAGTGTTATTATCATTAACATTATTATTACTGTTATTGTCTGCCTGCTCCTCGAGTTCATGTTGGCTATTGAGTTCAGCTTGCTCCACAGTGTACGGATGCGACATAGTTTTAGTTTCAGTCTTACGTTGGGTATGATTTGGATTTGAATTTGGAATGAACTGTGATACGATAGAGCCGGATATATCTCCTCCAGCAGTACTTATACTACAGCTGGCAACAGAAGAAAGTGTAGACAGTGTAGAAGTTGCAGCTGTCGATGTGGAGGAGAGCTCAAAGAACTGTGTGGGCTCCATTGTACTATTGTTGTTGATATTATTGCCCACAATAGATTGGGTGGAATGGACATGCTGCTGCTGCTGCTCCTGACTATGCTGCTGCTCCAGACTATGCTCATGTACTGTCGCTCTATAACCGTTGCTGCTTTCATGCAACAATTTATGACAATGGCAGACCTCACGTATTGCATTGCATTTTCTGCATTGATTAACTAATTGTCCACCGCCAACATCAGCAGCAGTTGAACTAGCTGGTTCGGCATATGATTCCCTACTATTGTTGATCAATGATGATCTTGGTGAGCTTTGATATTGAAATGAAATCGGAACATAGCCAACACTAGCACCGACTGATACAGAGATATCATCAACATTGTCCGCAGTTGGCAACTGTTGGGGTGATCTCAGTTCCGATCTCGGTATGTACGAGGGCATTATCATATAGTTATCCGAAAGCCTATTTCGCTGCTGGTCAAAGAAGACAGTGTACGGTGAACGTTCTGTAAAATTATAACAAGAGAAAAAGTGGAATTAATATACCAGAGCACAAATTCAAGTAACTCATATAAAACGGTTGCCCCTGTGCTCCCGCCGTTTCCTTTCTAAAATACACTTACGCGTTTCTCTTGTTCCAACATGTAGCATTACATCGGAATATCCAATGGAGACGCGTTGATGATGTGGATGCTGATGTGTATGCTGTTCTTGCATATGTCTGTGTCTGAGTTCATCCTGTTCATTTTCCATGCTTTCGCTTTTTTTTTTCTTTTTACTTTTAAAGGGAAACATAAATAGAAAAATTTTTAATGTGTACGCGATCACATAAATATGAGTATTATTATTAAAAATTTGACGGCTAAAATAAAGTATACTACTTTATTGTTCGCCTACTTTAGTAAATATTTGACATGTTTATATAAAACGAATATACGTTAACTCTCTACCTTCATCGGTCGGCTTAACCACATTACCATATAAATGTTATAAGACTAATAAAAGCAAAAAAAATAAAAAAATATATTAAAAATAATGTACATACGCTATATCGAATCTTTACTGTAGTAGCACACATTTGTCTCTCAAAAAAATACTAAAAAATGAAGTCACGTTAATTATTCATTGATGGTACATTAACCTTTCGAAATATTCGTGAATCGTGAAAATTCTTTCGATTGCATTAAAATTTCATTAGAATTGCAGTTGATAAGAATAAACTGAAAATTTGGCTAAAACAGCTGTGAGTAGAATAAGAAAAATAGAGAGCCAACTGAGCAAAATGTTTTGAAAAAAATAGAGAGTGAGAAAAATGACAGATATGAGAGAGAGCAGGAGAGACAAACACAATAAGAGCGAGATGAGCTTACCTGCTGCCCGAAGCCCGACAAGACACCTTTATGGCAAAGTGAGGAAATTACTAAATTCCAGACAATGCAGTCATTTTCTTTAAAATATTTTTGTAGCCAAAGCATGCAACAATTTTATGGCCACTTTTTTAATTATATAAAACTCCACTTAAATAACCGAAACGATACTAAAATCCCGTAAATCGCAGAAAAATATGAACGTCGTACGAAAAAATCACACACATACACAATCTTACCATGAATGTCGAACGATTATCGATATTTCAAGTTTTTGATTACTTGACTATCGATAACAACATTACAATGA
>JBAMBR010002426.1:0-10372 GCA_037044475.1 Zaprionus obscuricornis | reverse complement strand
CTTTCTCTCTCTCTCACACACACACTCTGTCGCTGTCTTTGTCTTTGCACTTAATGCGAATGTGTTTTGTGCCAGTTGAAAACTGCAGCCAAAATCAGTTGAGTTTAAGTAAACACAGAGCACAGAGTGCGCTATGACTTATAGTCAAAGAAAGACAGAGAGAGAGTGAGAGAGAGATGAGATGTAGAGGAAATAAGAGAATTATAGCAGTAAATGGAGAAGGGGCAATATATAACTTATAACGTCATCGAGCAATCGATTTAGACGCAATAAAAAACAACAAAAAGAAAATAAAACTTGTACAACAAACAAAAAAAAAGGAGATGAAAAAAAAAATAGAAGCGCCAAGCCGGTTTTAAAGCACAGGCAAAAACAACAACAACAGCAACAAGAAAAAAAGGCAACCTACACAATTTTCTGGGCCAAAAAAGAAACCAAAACTTTAAATAATCCAAGAAGTGTTGCCAATAAAAAGAAGAAAAAAAAAACTAGACATTTGGCTAAAAGGTAAAAAAAAAAAAAAAAAACTTGAGGCGTAGGTTGCTTTTACACTTGGACTTGCCCATGGTCTCTTATGATCATGGCAAAAAAAACAGCAAAAAAAAAACACATAAAATGCTAAAAAAGAGAGGAGTATGTCTACAACTACAACAACAAGAACAACAACAACAAGTAAAAGGGTATTATTACCTCTTTTCGACGCCAGCATCCGGTATAGAATGGCACGATTTCTATAAAGTTTGTACGATGATGCGCTGTATTATTCTCAGTCGACTGCATGTGGCAGCAACGCACATTAAAGTCGAAGTGAAGCGCAGCAGCAAGAAATAGATAAATACAAAAAAGAAAATACACATACAGATACAGATATAGATACAGTTGCAAAGATAATTAACACACACACACACACACACACAGCAAGTAATTTATACAGTTGGTGAATTGGAGAAAGAGAAAGGACTATAATTTAAATGTAGTTAGTAGTTAGTAGTTAAGCTTAACGATATTTATTTTATATTTTTTTTTTTTGCCAGAAGTTGCAAATATATTTGTAGTTATAACTATAGTTTATATATGTATATTTTTTTTTAGATGTATATATCTTTTAATATTTTATTTTTGTTTTATTTATATGTACTTTTTATATATATTTAACATTTTTTTATATTTTTTTAATGTTTTTTTTTATATATATATTTTTTTTATATATATTTTATATAAAAATATTTAATATTTTTTTAAATACTTTTTATATATACTAAAAATTATAAAATATTTATATATAGTATTTTTCAATATATTTTATAATTTTTATATTTATTTATACATTTTTATATTTTTCAAAAATATTTTTTATATATATTTTAAATTATTTAAATATATTTTATAATTTTTATACATATATTTATTAAATTTTTTTATACAAATTTTATATTTTTATATATATATATATGTATATGTATATATATGTATATATAATATTTAATTTTTTTTTTATATTTTATATTTTTCATACTTAAATTTTTTTAAATATATTTTATCTTTTTATATATATTTTTTATACATGTATATATATTTTTATACTCGGTGCCCTATGGGAACCAAGAGTATATTGGGTTAGTGACAAGAGCAAATGTATGTAACACCCATAAGGAGGCGTGGCCGACCCCATAAAGTATATATATTCTGACTCAGGATCAACAGCCGAGTCGATTGGAGCATGTCCGTCTGTCCGTCTGTCCGTCTGTCCGTCTGTACGTCCGTATGAACACACAGATCTCGGAGACTATAAGAGATAGAGACTTAATTTTTTTTGCATAGTGTTTGTAGTGTTTGCAGGCAGATCAAGTTTATTTTTTGATTTTTGCCACGCCCCCCTCCGCCTCCACAAATCGATAAAAACGATTTTAAGCAAACCCAGACAAGCTACAGCACTGAATTTTGGTACAATCTGGACGTTGTGTACAAATTTGGTAAAGATCGGATAATAAACATGGAAGTTATACACATTTCAAATTTCAAAAGTTGAGAGGCGTACGCTTGCTTGCTGTTCTCACCCCAAACGACGGCAACATTTACTCAGTGTTTCTCACACTTGTGAAGACCGTGGCTCAGTGGTTAGAGGGTTGAACTCGCGTGCATGAGGTCCGCGGTTCGATTCCCGAGACGATTTTTTTTTTTTAAATTTTTTTTTTTAATTTTTTTTTTTATATTAACTTAAAATTGGCGAGTGCGCAGCACGAGCAAAATAAATATATAATATAACTTTGGGCACCGAGTATTATATAGTCGAGCACACTCGACTATAACTTTCTTACTTGTTTTTATTTGTTTTTATATATTTTATATTTATATATTATACATAAATATTTTATATTTTCTATATACTCTTATTCATATTTATATGGGACTGCAAATAATATTAATTATAGCTTGCATTTGCACATTTAGCAAACGTCATTTGCGATATACTGTAAATGATTTGAAACCGCATGTGACATCGATTGATTCCAAGTACAAACCGTAGCACACTCTGAACTCTTTGCACATAGTTGTGAATTGGCATTAGTTGTATGAGAGAATTGTATATCACACCACATACCATACACCATTTGCCTCTCTTTCTGCAATTTAAGCTCACTTCTTACATAGTCAATACAAATGTGTCAGCTTGCAACAAGTTATTTGCCAATGTTATTTTTTTATAATGCTCAAACCCGGCAACTGCAGCAATATAGGATGAGGAGGGAAGGCGGGGGTTACGACTTTATCACAATTGACATTGCATTGGCATTGGAATTGTAAGTGCAACAAATGGCATTGAATGTTTTATATGTTGCCCTCGTTTTGACATCTTTCATTATTTTCCTTGCCTCGCTTCCTTCCTGTGTTTCCTCTCTCAGTGATAATCCAAAGAAAAAAAATCCTTTCAATGCAGCTCTGGCTCTGGCTTTGACTGCTAATTGTAATATTGTCACATCTATACTATGGATATTTTCCATTATAACTTTGAATGCTTGTGAATCTTATTTGAATCATCAGCAATAATTTTTTTTTTACTATCTTTTCTGTTTTGCTTGTCTTTATCTTCATTTTCATTTTCATCTACTACTTCTTCTTATTTTTCATTATTTTAAATACGCCCCTAAAAATTCATTATGAAATTTGATAATTTATGGGATTGGTAATTTTTGGGGCGATGTCTGTAGGTCTGTAGAGATTTTTCTCGATAGTCTCATTTAATCAGCTTAAATCATTAGACACAAAAGTCAAAATGAAAACCGCTAATGATGTAAGCTGAGATTAAGAGACGCGTTGCCTTCTTAAAGCACTTCAAGCTAAATAAACAATAATAAGAACAACAAGAAAAGGAAGAAATGAATAAAAAATAAAGACAGATAAAAACACAAATTGCTATTAAATTTTCTTCTTTTTTTTTTTGCATTGTTGTTGTTGCCGAATCAAAGGCATTTCAAACGCACAAATGGCCGGCGACGAGCCCCAATAAGTAAATTGAGTGGAATTTGCTTTAAACGCATGTTCACTTATATATATTATATATATACATATATATATATCATATATCGTATATATTGTATATATCAATGTATATATATATATATATAGCTATATATGCATATGTATGCTTGTACGTAAGCATTTTGCGGTCGGTCGCTATAGTCGCCATATAGTGACCTAATCGCTGTGTATCCAAAGCCAGACAGAAAATGTAAAGCATTTCTCACACAGCGGGAGACTTGAACATGGCTGCCGCTGCCGCTGCCGTTGCCGTTGCCGTTGCCATTGCCATCGCTATCAACATTGTTTTTGTTATTTTCTGACATTGCACATACGCCGCATTTGCCGGCTACGGTTATGTCTCCGGAACCGGTAGACGAAGCCGTAATACACCATGCTAATATATTGCTATTATTATGCTACGTGTCTTGTCTTGTGCAATCAGCAAAAACTTCTCAGTGTTGAGCAGTAAGCAGAAAAAGTTGCTTTAGAATTCATTTTCTCACACACACACACACACACACACACACACACATGATGTTGATGATGATGATCTCAGTTAAGTAATTAATTAACACACGCTACAAATTTCTAAAATTCATTAATAAAAAAAATATAAAATAAAAAAAAACGAATTCATTCAACAAAATAAATGAGAGAGAACATGCTTATTTTTAGTATGCGGCGACAACAACAACAACGACAACAATGACAGAGACGACAACGGCGGCACAATTCAAATGTTACTACAACTATTTTTATACATTGTCAACTTGTTAAAAGTTGCGAGACAATTAATTAATTAATTGTAGTAATTAAATATACTAATACATTGATTAAGCATTATCTACCTCCCCATCCCTCCCTCTCTCTCTCTCTTTCGCTCGCTCGCTCTATTTATTGATAAAACTAGATTTATTAACATTTTCCTGTTTTTATAATATTAGCAAGAATTCTTTAAATCTTTGCTTTTGTTTTTTTTTATTTATTTATTTTATTTTATTTTAATCTAAAATTTTGTTAAAGTCGTTAAGTTTCTCTAGTTAGAGATCATGCATATATATATTTATATATATCTTTTTTGTATTTATATTTTTATTTATTTTTTTTTTTGTTAATTGAGTAGCTTCAAGTCTTAGAAGTCAGCACTGCTGTCACTTACGTCTCTGTCTCCTCTGTCTACGTCTCTGTTTGCGTCTCTGTTTGCGTTTTGCCGTCAGTGTCAGCGTCACCGACTCCGTTATTGTCGCCACTTGTCTCAATTTACTGTAGCAATTTTATCATCATTATTATTTATAAATTTAAGCGCATTTATCTTTGTTTTTTTGTTGTTTTTGTTTTATTTATTTTTATTTATTTATTTATTTTTTTTTTTTTGCATTTATTTATTTTGTTTATTTTTATTAAAACAGAGAGTCAAGTTTCGAGTAACAAAACGTCGAATGTTGATATATATATATATATATATATATATATATATGTCTGTATATCTGCACTGTTTATACAATTATATGTATATATAGCTGATATATATATGTTTGTACTTGTGCACATATGCATGCATATATCATATACCAATCGCGAAATCATTCAATTTATTTGTTTTTCTTCTCTCTATAGCTCTAGCTTTATCTGCCTCTTGCTCTCTCTCTGCCTTTCTCTCTCTTTTTCTCTCTCCTTATTTTACACTTAGTGTTCAGTGTCTGTTTATTCATTGAATTTCGGTGTCAAATTTTGTCTGTCTACGAATAAAAAAAAAAATATTCCACTGGCCACAAAAAAAAATAAATAAAAAATTGCTTCTTTTTTTTTTTAAATTTTGTCTGTGTCGATAAAGCAAAAAATTCTTCGATTACTTTATCTTTATGTATAAAAAATACTGTAAGCTCAAAAAACTACACATTCTACAAGTATCTTTAACTAGCAAAGCATGAGACTGTATTTCTGTCTCTTGTTGTTGTTGTTGCTGTTGTTGTTGTTGTTTTTGCTGTTACTGTTGTTTACGTAACCTGCAAGTGGCACTTGCATGCATCAACGTTACAGCGATCGTTGTTATTGTTGTTGCTGTTGTTGCTGTTACGCTTACGTTTTATTAAATAATTGTAAATAATTGAAGATAATTGTCATCGTCGTTGTTGTTGTTCTTGTTGTTGTTTTTAACTGCACTTGATGTAGTTGTAGTTGTAGTTGTAGTTGTTGCCATTATTTGAAATTCGACAGCATGAATGAAAATAACTATGTAATCTCGTCTATAAAGTCAAAACTAGGCTTGGCTTCAACTAAATTTTGTCTGTTGATCAACAACAACAGCAGCAAGCTGAAGGCTCATAGTCACTCTCAGAGACTCATAATCTTATAGTCATAGTCATAGTCATAGTCATAGTCTTTGAGTCGTCGTCAGAGTTGAATTTGAAGTCTTAGTCTGTGGCTCAGACACGAGAGTTAACGAGCTTGAGAAGAAGTGTGACTATCGTGTGTTCTACCGGTTCGTCAAGTTTTGTTTGGAATTTTATAAATGAAATATGATGAATGTACACAGAGACACACACATATATATATATATATATATATATACAGTATAATATATATATTTGTGTATAGCTCCGCGTCTATAGCATGAAGTAAGCTAAATATAAATATAAATCTTGTACATACATACATATGCATATCAACTGTAAATATTGTTAATCATTCATACATTGACAAGTCATCACATAATATATCGCAGTATACACATATATATATACATACATATATACTACACATATTATTTATAATTATATTTTTTTTTCTATATATTTTACATTTAGTGCTAAAAAAAAAAAAAAAAGTATAAATCACTTTCTCGTGTATCACGTGACATGACGAAATCGTCATTAAAAAATTGATTGCGAATTAATATTTTTTTTTAATTTTTTTTTTTTGTTTATTTTCTTGCTTGTCATTTTTCAACTTAGTCGAAAATGTTTATTTTATATATATTTATTTATTATGATTTATATTGCAATTAGTTAGAAACAACTTAGCCTTCAATATTTTGCACAATTAAACTCAATCTTTTGTATAAATATTTTCAAGTCGTTTTCTTATCTTGTTGCAATTAATTGTCATAAAAAAATGAAAGAGAAATTTATCAAAATGTTATAAAATTAACGATATCTAAGAAGTATATATATAAGATTTCATTGCTTGACAAATATAAGCTACTCTATATAGACGAATATATATAGTAGATCATATTTATTTGACACCTTCCAGACACTTGTTGACACTCTTGTCTGTGACTGTGGCTGTGTGTGTGTGTGTTGTCTCTATGTTTGTTGTGCAATGATTGTGACGTCCACTTGAAAAATATTTAAACACAAATTCTTAATGTTCACTTCTCTGTCTTGCAATTCCTCTTTCTTACTCTCTCTCTCTCTCTCTCTCTCTCTCTTTCTGTATCTATCTCAATCTCTCTCTCTTTTACTCATACATCACATTTGTATTATATAAAACGCATTCGCGCATGTTGCGGAAATTTTTGTTTTTTTTTAAGTCATAACCGCCCACATTTTTATTTCTACTAGTTGTCAAGGTTGTTTTTATTTTTTTGTATTTTTTTTTGTATTTTTATATTCTCTATGTTCTTTCTAATCAGCACCTTGACTTAACTGTTGTATGAATTGCTCGCTTATCAGTGGCGCGATATATACAATATACAACAAATGAAATGTATGCGCAACACATTCTATCTCTCTCTCTCTCTCTCTCTCTCGCTCTCTCTTTCTTTCTCTCTCTGTTATATGTTAGCCATAGAGACACTTGTATAATTCACGTTCTATTTATTTAGCCAAATTGTCGTGTCGTATGATGTTTGATATATAAATCACAAGGACAAACGGGGGTCCAGCAGTTTCCACATCTAGTGCTAAAATTTGCACTATTTGGTAATCATACAGACACACACATGAACACACACACACATATATATATATATACATATACCATATAAATACTGTTACATATCAGAAATGATGACTGCCATATTACGTCGACAATCTGTTGATAGTTTTACTAGTATTACTAGTGTTACATAGTAATACTACAAATAGTTGTAGAAATATACAAAAAAACCTTAATACATATATTTTATATATACTATATATATATAATACAAATCTGTATATAATGAGGTGTTATATGAGTTCAAATTTATATGCGTAATTAACTTCCCAAAACATGATGAACAAAACTTTTCTTTTGTCTAACTTTTTTTTTTTTGTCGTTGTTGTTGCTGTTGCCTGTTGTTGCATGTCATCATATAAAGTAATCTTGCTTTAATTATGTCTGTAGATATATCTGTATCTAAATATATATATTTCACTCTCTTATACAGCTATATAATCGTACATTAACCGATCTGACCTGGCAACAATAATGAACTTTGCATTCATTATATCTTTATATATATCTTTATATATTATATTATAATTTATATAGACATTCCCTTAGCGACCTTTATAATTTCTACTCAAAAGTTAATTTTTTGAGCTCAACTTTCATTTATATATGTATATAAATATAAATGCATCATACATATAATTACATAAGTAACAAACAATTGCATTAAAATCTTAATTCTTTCCGCTTTCTGTATTAAATTAGCAATTATTATTAATTTTGCAGCATGCTTAAATATAGTTGTAGTATTATTATTATTATTATATATTTGAAATATTTTATAATAATATTTAATTTAACACTATGTTGTCTTATTTTCTATATGTTGTTAAAGCAAAAATTTTCTAAAATTAAACAAAAATAATTTATGAAGCAAGCAGCAGCAGCAGCAGCCGGAGCAGCAGTCGGAGCAGCAGCAGCAGCAATAGAAATAATTTTAGAATTATCTATTTGTTATAGCAAAATGTGATTTAATCTAATCATAGGCTTTAACACACTATGATAACCTCTCTCTTTGATCTCACTATCTCACTCACTCTCACTCTCTCGCTCTTGCTCTCTCTTTCTTAGAGACTGAGTATCATTATATAGTGTATAGAAATTTCTATAGAGATTGTGCTGTAAGTGAATGAACTTGTCGGCAGATCAGTTGCTGCTATTGTTGCTGCTGCTGTTGCTGTTGATGCTGCTGCTGTTGTTGTTGCTACTTTTGATTAAACCAAAGTTAGTTTAGTTTAGCAGTTTGACAACTTAACAAATTGTGTCTGAATTTAGAAGAAATTGTTGTTGTTTTTGTTATTATTCTTATTGCTGCTGCTGTTGGTGTTGTTGGTGCTGCTGCTGCAGGCAACTATTTATACACACGCGCCGCACATTTGTTTATGAAAATATGCTGCTAAACACACGCACACACACACAGACACACAAACACAGGCATACACATATTTCATATACAATATAAAAGCAAAGCAATGAACATGAAAAAAAAAGGCAACAACAACAACAAAGATTCTGAAACATTTTCAATTAGTTTGATCTCAATTGATTTTACCTTGAAAGCGAATTCAGAAGAGCACGAAAGAGACAGACAAAGACAAAGAGAGTAAGAGAGAAAGAGTGAGAGAGAGAGAGATGTGAACTCAAGCGAATACAAAACGTGCAGGCCAACAAACAACAACAGCAACAATAACAACAACAACAACATCTAATAATAATAATAATTCGCACAGTTTTGTTGTACAACTGTAACAGCAACAACAGTAGCAAAAAGTTACGTGTTAGCTTTTTGCCTAGCGGAAATACAAATACGCTAAACACAAGCACACACACACACAGAAAGAGCGAGAGAGAGACAAACATACAATAGACAAAAAGCACACGCAAGCGAACGGCACTTGAATAGCGTAGAAAATCAACAAGCAGCAGCGTTGAACACTACACATCATACAACAACTATACAAACACATACACACATACATGCACTTATACACACATACACACACAGAGAGATACGCACACTTTAACATGCGGTTACGTACTAATCTCGAACATCAACAAGTGCAACTGAAACAAAAAAAAAACAGATAGAAAAAAAGAAAGAAGAGCAAGAATTGCTGCTGCTACTGCTGCTGCTGCTGCTGGTGGTGCTACTGCTACTACTACTTATACTTCTACTACTAGTAGTAGTTAAACTGCTACTATTTATTCTATTGCTAGCGTAACTGCTACTGCTACTACTACTACTACTACTACTACTATTACTATTACTACAACTACTATTCATTCTACTGCTACAACTACTAATACTACGAGTACTGCTACTACTACTAGTGAAACTATTACTACAAATACTACTACTACAATTACTACTACTATTACTACTACTATTACTACTACTATTACTACTACTATTACTACTACTATTACTACTACTATTACTACTGCTGCTGTTACTGCTCCTACTACAACTTCTACTACTACTAGTAGTAGTTGTTAAGCTGCTACTGTCTAGTCTACTGCTACTACTACTACTACTAATACTACTACTATTACTGCCACTACTACTTCCAATACTGCTACTGCAGCCACTACTACCACTACTGCTACTACTGCCACTACTACTACTGCCTCTGGTACAAACGTATTTGGCCACTGGCTGCTCAACAGCTTCCGGAAATTGTTTTCGCAAATCACACTCACAGCCCACACACACACACACACACAACACACTTCTTCAGACAGACTTCATGCAGCAACAAAATTGAAATGCCAAAGTATTTTTTAAATGTTTGCATTTTTATTTTGCGAGCAACTTGTAAGCATTTATCAAATTATTTAATTTATTTATAATTTATAAAATAAATATCGTATTATTATTTGGCAGCGGAAACACGCGCTCATCACTAATTCA
>JBAMBR010002425.1:0-13233 GCA_037044475.1 Zaprionus obscuricornis | reverse complement strand
TGACACTATATGACACTGTATGACACCGTATGGCAAAGTGTAACAGTATAAGATACTGTGTGAAGCTTCCAAATGAATTAAAAATTATTTTATATAGAAGTATAAAAATATATGACTTTATATGACACCATATGGCAACGTATGACAACATATGACACGGCTTGAAGCATTGTATATGCATAAGAAACTATATAACGATGATTTCATAAGGAATATTAAATGAAATATAAAATATATGACTTTATATGACACCATATGGCAGCGTATGACAACATATGACACGGCTTGAAGCATTGTATATGCATAAGAAACTATATAACGTTGATTTCATAAGGAATATTAAATGAAATATAAAATATATGACTTTATATGACACCATATGGCAGCGTATGACACTATATGACACTGTATGACACCGTATGGCAAAGTGTAACAGTATAAGATACTGTGTGAAGCTTCCAAATGAATTAAAAATTATTTTATATAGAAGTATAAAAATATATGACTTTATATGACACCATATGGCAACGTATGACAACATATGACACGGCTTGAAGCATTGTATATGCATAAGAAACTATATAACATTGATTTCATAAGGAATATTAAATGAAATATAAAATATATGACTTTATATGACACCATATGGCAGCGTATGACACTATATGACACTGTATGACACCGTATGGCAAAGTGTAACAGTATAAGATACTGTGTGAAGCTTTCAAATGAATTAAAAATTATTTTATATAGAAGTATAAAAATATATGACTTTATATGACACCATATGGCAACGTATGACAACATATGACACGGCTTGAAGCATTGTATATACATCAGCAACAATTTAAAACTTGCTAAACATAAATAAGAAGAAATATTTTAGCACATAAGTTCTTATATGACAGCATATGACAACATATGACAGCATATGACAACATATGACATTATATGACGCCATATAAATATCAAGTTTTGCAATGGAATTTCGACATACATAAATCAATCTATAAAATATTAAACTCAAAGCATACACAGTCTATGTTAGACGCAGTAAAATTTCAGCATATTTCCAATGCTGGCAGAGTATAGGAATTTAAAGCTTTTGTTTTTGTATGAAGCCAATTGCAGTTTTGTTTCATTGCCAGGTTTTTTTTTTTTTTGGCCTTGTTCTTGTTGTTGTTGTTGTTGTCATAAATTGTTACTTTGAGTTGTTGCTCTTGCAATTTTTATTTTATTATATTTCAATGATGATGGTAATGTTCTTGCTGTTGTTGATGATGATGATGATGATGATGATAATGATTATTGTTATTATTATTATTGTTATTTGTTTATCGTTATTTGATGTTATTGTTATTATTGTTGTTGTTGTTGTTGTTGTTAAATTTGTTGAGTTGTTAAGATTATTGAGGTGCATTTGGTGCGTTAAATATGCAGAGTGCTATATATGCTTATTATTATATAATATTATTATGATGAAATATAGTAAGTATATATTCGATATATTTATAGATAATTATTATACATATATATATATATAAATATATATATATATATATTATAGATAATACTTATGCTTAAAGGTGCGCTCAAAAATATGTTTACAATAATAACTGTGATTGTGGTGAGATTATTGTGCAATTTTTTCTGTATATATTAATATTATTATTATTATTATTATTTTTTTTTTTTTTCATTTTCATTTGCAACTTTTTGAATTATTATTATTATTATTTTTTTTTTTTTATTTATTATTATTTGCTTTCTTATAATTACAGAATTAGTACTCAAAATTGGTGCACTTCAAATATATTGAACTGTTAATCGATTATTATGAAACATAAGGGATAACAAAAATACAAAATACAAAATGAAAATTCAAAAAAAAAAATAAATAAATAAAAAAAAATCAATTAAAATAAAAAAAAAAACAGAAAAATAAATGAAAATAAAAATAATAAAAATAAAAACCGAAAAATTTGTTGTTTATGATGGCAAATTGAAACGCTGCGTTCGAAAAACCGATACATACCTTGGCGGGGGCTGACGAACCGTCACCACTCACCCGATGACCACCCAAATTGTTGACAACACATGTAAAGGTCGCATCCCGTCCCTGGGCAACGGTAACATTCTCCAATGGTATTACAAAGTCCGGCTCGAATGCGCCCACTGAGGAGATTTTTGTTGAAATCGAATAATCTTCATTTTTCAATTGGTTAAAATTGATCATGAAGAGGAAAAACATTTAATCAACAATTAACGAAATTTTATTTATAATATTATTTTATTTTTATTTATAATTTTTTTTTTTTTTTTTTGGCATTTCACTAAGTACAGTAAAAACAATATTATAACAATATAGCAATAAAAGTTATCGATTAATATTTTGTAGATATGTAATAGAAATTAATTGGCAATAAGCTGTCTATCGATATCAATTGTTATCGTTAATCGATATTGCAATAAGCAAAAAAGCGAAAGCAAAAGCAAATTTTATTTTAACAGCTATCGATAATTATTGCAGCACACGCGATAATAATATCGTTTGCTATCGTTTAGCGTTTATCGATATCGATTAGAGGTGTACCAATAATTATCGACATTTTAATAAACGTAACTAAAGCAATTATCGATAACAACGAAAATGTTATCGATACATACATATATCGATAATTGCTAATAATCGATTAAATTTAACTCTGCACAAACTGCAATTTGAAATACACAAAAAAGAAAAAAAAAAAGAAAAATACTCTCACGCTCGCTTAACTTACCAATACAATTGCCTAGCAATAGCAAAAGTATCAACTGCAATCTAGGACCACCAGCTGCCACGCCCCTAAATTGTGTCATCTTTGGTTTGACAATTAAACGTTTAAGAAGTTGTCGTCGAATCTTAGCACTTTCCAATTGTTGCTTCTCCAATTCAACCAAAACTTGCTGCTTGGCTTTATCCTCGATCCTGTCAAACATTTGTTTCTCCAAATATTCGGAAATAAATTTCGTTGTTGAGTTTTTTGTGACTTTTTCAACTTGATTTTGTTGCTTTGTTATCTTCATTATATGCAACGAACTTGTAGTTCGCTTTAGCATAGCAAAAAAAATACTTAATCAAAAATTTTGCTTGATTTCCACTTACTCTGAAATGAGAAATGTGTGTGTGTGTGTGTGAAAGTGTGTGTGAAATATTAGTTGTAATGAATGATAGTATTGAGTAGTGAGAATTTAGGTAAAACACCTTCAAAATTTTAAGCCTAAATAATACATGAATTTATTCATTTATTTAAGCATTTATTCAAGGATTCATTTCAGCATATACTCAAAGAATCGGCTTACGTTTCATCAGTGAATAAGTTTAAGAATTCATTTAAACATTCAAAGCAGGATGCATTTATGTCTAACTATTCAAGCTATACATTGAAAAGATTCATTTAAGCATTCACTAAATGCATGCATGATTCATTTGGTATTTTCTTATTATTCATTTCATGTTTTAAGAATTCATTCTAGGATGCATTCATTGTTTTCTTTGCATGATTCATTTAAGCATTCATTCAATGACTTATTGAAGTCTTCATGCAAGTATTTATTTATTGTATTCATTCAATGATTCATTCAATGATTCATTCAATGATTCATTCATTGATTCATTCAATGATTCATTCAATGATTCATTCAATGATTCATTCAATGATTCATTCAATGATTCATTCAATGATTCATTCAATGATTCATTCAATGATTCATTCAATGATTCATTCAATGATTCATTCAATGATTCATTCAATGATTCATTCAATGATTCATTCAATGATTCATTCAATGATTCATTCAAAGATTCATTCAAAGATTCATTCAATGATTCATTCAATGATTCATTCAATGATTCATTCAATGATTCATTCAATGATTCATTCAAAGATTCATTCAAAGATTAATTTAATGATTCATTCAATCATTCATACAATGATTCATTCAATGATTCATTCAATGATTCCTTCAATGATTCATTTAAAGATTCATTTAGGGATACATTCATTTAGGCAACTACTTGAAAAGATATTCACTCACAGAATATAAGTTATACAATTTTTTATTCACATTGAAGTGCTTGTTATTCACAAGTGTATTCACTTAAAGTTCAAGTGGAAATTGTATTCGTTTATTTTGAGTGTATTATGGGCGCAATTTGCATTCAGCTGTCAAATTTGCTGACAAGTTGTGGCTAAAAGCCGCTAAAATAAGCAGCCATGAGAAAGAGAAAGGAAAAGCAGACAAACGACAGACAGAGAGACAGTAAGACAGACAGTGAGACAGACAGACAGACAGAGAGACAGTGAGACAGACAGTGAAAACAAATAAAGTATCTGCAGCTATAGAAATGTATCTTGTAGATACTTTATCTATTGACAAAGCGTTGCATACTCTAAACGCTACAAACGAAACGAAACGAAACGGAATGGAATGGAATGGAACTGAATGAAATGAAATAGAGTGCAAAATACGAGAGGGCCAAGAGCGCGAGGTAAACGAAAAGTTTGCGCCGCGCCTTTGTTTGGCGATGACGACAACGACAACAACAACAACAACAACAAGAATTTTTATTGGCAAAACAGGAGGCGGCGTGGCAAGGCAAGGCATGCATACAACTTGAGGCAGGACTCGCAGCGCACTTTTGCCACAGCAGACAGACAAAGTTGTGCTGCACGTGCCGCTATTTACATTCGCACGTAATAAATTTGCAAGCAGCATGAGAAGGACACGACAAGGAAGTATTAGTAGAACGACCAAGTGTACGAAGAGTGAAAGAGAGAAAAGGCAGGACATGTGGTTGTATGTGTGTTTGTGTGTGTGGAAATGTGCAGGAAATGCATATGTCGTTTGTCGCCTGCTACTACGACTTTGACTCTGTCTTTTGCCTGCGCTTCTCATTCTACATTTTCTTCATTCTTCATTCTTCATTTCTCATTCTGTATTCCGCAATTCCTTGAACTTGCAGGCGCTTTAATATGCCAACAGCTACGTGTTGCATCTGCTGTTGCACGACTCTATGCGCTACTTTTCTACTTTCTTTCACATTTCTTTTCTTTTCAGTTTACAGTTTTCCTTTTACATATTTACATTGACAAAATTTAATGAGCTCACAAAAAACTTGTCCAAATATTTGCAAGATCAAAGTCCTGCTGCAAGTCCAAGTCTTTGCCTTTGTCTTAGTTGCAGTCCTGTATCTCTCAGCCTTAGCTGCTTAAGTTTCTTAGTCTGCAGCTTTAGCTTGTCGCCTGTCATAGAATAAAATATATAAGAAAGTTGCCAATATGCTCGACTGTTAGATACCCGATATCTATGTACTGATATGTGTTACAAGGAACTTTGAAAACAGCATAACTTCCATATTTATCAACTGAACTAAAGAAAATTTCTACAGAACGTTTAGATTGCGCAACGTAAAGTGTAGGAGAAAAATCAGATTTGTAGCTTTAAAATTGCGCTTGGATTAAGCTTTTTTATGAGGTTAGGTTCGATTGCTAGCAGCAATAGCAGGCGTATTAAAAATTCAAAATATGCTTGAGCTGCCTGCAGCTCATATAAGCACTTTCCAATAACTTTGAAGTCTTTGGAACTTCTGATTGACTGAAATCCAAATGTTTATAATATCGGACGGACGTACGGACGATGCTCCAATTGATTAACAGTCGTATGCTGAGCAAGCATATATACTTTAAAGTATCAGTCACGCCTCTTAATGGACATTATCAACATTTACTGTTACTTTAAGCTTATTATACCCGTTGTATTCTCTGCCTAAAGGGAATCAAAAAAAGTGGAAAGAAAAAAAAATAAAGAAGAACAGGACGAAGGAGGACAATTCGTGCTCTAGCCATTTTATTAGATACGTGTCCTATCTATTGTGCAGCATTCAACGTTATGCTGCCTCGGACCCAGATCCAACCCCCAAACGCTGCCTTTTAAACACTTTGCCATGTGGCACAGTTTTTGGGCACTGCTAAACAAAGCGACTGAGGAGAGAGGAGAGTGAGAAACATAAAGAATTGAGTATAAGTGGGAGAGAGAGAGAGAAAGAGAGCAAAGGGATCTATGCATATGTGATGCTATGCTTTTGCATTGTCCACAACAATTTTTTTCTTTTGGATTTTGATTTTGATGCTGTTCTAAGCTTTGAGTTTTGCCACCTGCAATACGTGCAACGGCAAACAGCAAGAGAAAAATGCCTTGAAATAAGCAAAAAAAAAAAAAAAAAAAAAAAGGAAAATTAATTAAAGCCAAGTATAGCTTCCTATGTCTCCAAAACTTATAACAAAGAGTATCAAACATTCGTTTTGAGCCAACTAATAATGTTGATGCTCATATTGATGCTGATGCTGATGCCGATGCTGATGTTGATGTGTATTGATGCTGGTGACAAAGCTTTGTGTAAAAACGAAATGTAAAGTAGGCTAAAAACCAAACTGTAAAGCAAGGATTCACAGGACTCATGGCCCTGCTGCAGCTCTGCAGTTAAGAATGCGAATTGCACTTTTAATTGATAAGCGAAGTAATTTTGCAATATGAAATCGACAACGTAAGCTGACAAAGGTAGTGAGTGTGTGAGAGAGAGAGAGAGAGACAGCTATAGACTAAGAAATGCAAATTTAGAGCGCATTTTACTATGATTTTCAACAGAATTTTCAACAGAATTTTAACTTTGACTTTGGCTTGAACCTAAAATTGAATTGTAATTGAAATTTTTCTTCTTTGATTTTGTCTGTAGCATGACAAATGTTGCATATTTCATTTTTTATGCTTGAGCATTTGTCACACAAAAGAATTTCATTAAGCCTACGAAAGGTTTTCCACCAAATATTGAAACAGTTTATTGTATTGCTCATTGATTATTAATAGTTGGAAAGTCAGCAATTCCCCAACATAGCAGCTCATGGTTCATTTTGCAAGCTGAACCGGTTCAGCAATATTATGAAATGATTTACAAGTCTTTGAATACTACTTTCGGACCGAAGAAACTTTACAAATGCTTTCAAATTTTTCAACTGCCTCAGAAGTATTACAAAAACTATTGCGAACCGGTTCGTTAAACATTTAACAGCAACTTTTGAATCATTTTAAATCATTTCAAATATATTTATTAGCTGTTCTTTATGTTTTGGATAAACTACAAGTTTTCCGAAGGTGTAAAAGTAGTAAATAACTAGTAAGCAAGCTATAGTCAAGTATGCTCGACTATTTAATACTCGGTGCCCAACTCTTTACAAGTGTGAAAAAGAGAAAAACACTAAGTTAAAGTTGCCGTCGTCTATGGGATGAGAACAGTAGGCAAGCGTCGTGTATGGGATGAGAACAGTAGGCAAGCATACGCTATAGGGACGCCTCTCCACTTTTGGAATAACTTCCATATTAATTATCCGATCTTTACCAAATTTTTACACAACGCCTAGACAAACATATTCTAACTTTGTATCAAATTTTAGTCATGTAGCTTGTCTGGCTGTGGGTGCTGTGGTGTGTTCAAAATGGTTTTTATTGATTTCTGGAGGCGGTGGGGGGGGGGGGGGGGGTGGCGTGACAAAAATCCAAAATAAACTTGATCTGCCTGCAAACACTACAAACACTTTGCAAAAAAAAAAATCAAGTCTCTAGCTCTTATAGTCTCCGAGATCTGTGTGTTTATACGGACATACAGACGGATAGATGTACCGAGGGACAGACGTACCAAGGGACAGACGGACATGCTCGACATCGACTCGGCTGTTGATCCTGAGTCCTGAATATATATATACTTTATGGGGTCGGCCACGTCTTCTTATGGTTGTTACATACATTTGCTGCTATCACAAAGTCAATATACTCTTGATACCCAATGTGCAACGAGTATAAAATGAAGTATATTTAGCTGCTGAACCGGTTCAAAGTATATGCTAAACGTTGGCAAAGTTTGAAAAGTTGCATTTACTTTTCTGTCATCTTTTTCTTGTCACATTTAGATTTTCATTTTCATTGAAGTAACACTGTGGTTCAAGGCGCTGAACCGGTACAAGCATCAGTTTTGCTTTTACTTTAATTTCTGTATGTTTTTGTTTAGTGACTTGAACTTAAAGTAAATCAAAGTCAGACGCACAAACAAAACACACAAAATAGACAAACAGAGTTTACTATGTGTGTGTGTGTTATGCGTCTGTGTGATGTGTGTTGTGTGTGTTGTGTGTGTGTGTGTTGTGTGTGTGTGTGTTGTGTGTGTGTTTATTGTTGCTGACATTTAAAATTACACACTTGGGAATGTGGGAGAAGTTTTTGCTAGCAACTAAACTAAATTAAACAGACAGAGAGAGAGAGAGAGAGAGAGAGAGAAAGAGAGAGAAGGAGAGAGAGAGAGCGAAAGCGAGAGAGAGGTAAAAGAGCTAAAGTCAAGTAAATGACAACTGAACATTCGATATAGAGACACTGAAACGTGCACCGCGTGAACTGTAACCTGAGGATGTCCCTCTATTATGCCACGCCTACTAACTAGACGACACAGGCAGCTGTCCAAGCTGCTCAGTTGCACAAATGTAATGCCAACAGGCATGTGCTATCTCTCACTCACTCATTCTCTCTCTCTGTCTCTGTCTCTGTCTCTGTCTTCATTGCCTGTGTCTAGTTTGCTCTGCAAGTCAGCAGAAAGTTTTTGCACGCTGCTCGCTGCTAACTGTATTTGTTTAAGCTTAGACTAGGCAAGCATATAGTTATATAGTTATAGATATAGCTACAGATACAGCTATATATACAGATATATATATATATAGATATATATATATGTATGTATTTTTTTTTTGTTTTTCTGCTGATGTGACAGAATTGTGAGCACACACACAGAGAGACACATTTACTTTATAGACTCGCTGGACATGTGTAAATGAGCAGTTCATAGCCAACGGCGCAATTGTCATACTTGTACAACTTCTCACTCACTCACTCTTTCTCCCTCTCTCTCTCTCTCACTTTAACTCTCTTTCCTTGTCTCACTCTAAGTCTTTAACTCACTCTCGCAGCCTCTTAAACATGCATATGCATGAATACGCTCAGCTATCAATGCTTCACTCACTCTTTCTCCCTCTCTCTCTCTCACTCTCTCTCTCTCACTCTCTCTCTTTCACTCTCACTCTCTCACTCTCATTCTCTCCTTGTCTCACTTTCACAGCCTCTCAAACATGCATATGCATGAATACGCTCAGCTATCAATGCTTCCTTCTACCTTCTCCTCACATCTCTCTCTCTCTCTCTCTCTCTCTCACTCTTCGTCTATCATATTTTTATTTGCTGCTTTTGCCACGCCCACTTTGCTTTAACTTTAACTTTAACACTTGCCAGCATTACATTGCTACGCTGCCTTTTTTTTTTTGGATGAACCCCAAAAACTGTTTGCCTGAAATTCTTTAGCTTTAACTAAAGTTTTGCTTAAATTTGAAAATTAAATTTTTTTTGCAGCTTTAAATTTTCTTACTAATTAACTTGTTACACACATACACTGCCTCTCTCTCTCTCTCTCTCTCTCTCACACACACATTTTCTATGCTGCTCTAATGGAAAAGTGTATCAATAACTGTTAGAGTCTATTATTATGAGAGAGAATCATGCGAATCGCTTATCAAATGCCAAATAAAGGCATAAACTGACAGTCAACACTCAAGATTCAAGACTCCAAGAATACTCGGAGCCAAAAAAAAAGAAAAGGGCAGCGACCCGAAAGGCTGTAAGTCAGGGAGAGAGAGAGAGGGTGTGAAATATGAAAACAGTCTGTTACAGCATAAAGATTCTTTTACTTGTGAATGAGCAAATAAAATGAAAATGAATATTGTAAAGCAGCTGGCGGAAGTGAAGGCTAAACACGCAGGAAAACCATGGAAAAACCAGCTGAAAAAGGGACGCAAGCAGCAGGACAAACTCAAGGAAGAAGGCTGACAAGTAGCTTAAGCAAATAATGTCAACGGAACAATAAAAATAATAAACGAATTAGCTGTTTAGGCCGCAGGGGACGCAGCGGAACAGACAGACAGTCAAAATTGTGAAAGAGACAGAGAGAGAGAGGGAGAGTAGGAGTGGGAGTGGGAGTGGGAAGAAACAGAGCGTAACAGACTGTGACAGTGTGAATGTGCGAATACGAATGGGCAGTGAAAAGTGGGAAGCGACAACGACAACGACAACGACAACAACAACGACAACGACAACAACGATAATAACAACGGGAATGAGAAAAAAAAACATTCAAATCGACTTTGGAGTCAAAGCAACCCGCACAATCCACAATCCAAAAATCCAAAAAATCCCTAAGACCTCACAATAATCCGCACAACCCGCACACGGTACGCACTGTTACGCACAACCCTTGTAGCTTGTAGCACTCGGCATCCGCAAAATCCGCACTCAAAATTTAGCATCGACCTCTGAAAATTCATAGCGTCAACTGTTAGTCTATTTGTCGCTTGTCCCTGTCGCAGGACATGACGTTAAGATGTTTATGGCTTGTCAAGGATTATTGTTATCATCAGCTAGCCAGGTATGCAAACAAACAAAAAAAACACCAAGTAAACCAAGCTGAATTTGGGTGTAAAGTCGGATGGTAACCGGACAACCAGGCAAATGCTTGTGCTCGACCAGCTTTTCATTTCTCTACTTCGCCAGTTTTGCCACTTTTGCCACATTTCCACATCCAATTCTCATGTAATTGCCAGCAAAACAACATCTCTCATTCTCTCTCTCTCTCTCTCTCTCTCTGTCTCTTTCGTTCTGTTCAACTCTCTTATAGTCTTCCCCTTCCCCTACTTCATCTGCTTCTATATCTGTTATTTTTATTTTTTTTTTTTGGTTTCAGTTTTCGGTTTCGGTTTCTGTTTTTTCAACCGGTTTTAATCTTTAGTCTCGAGGCGAAAAATGCAAAAATTTTATGAGTAGAACAGACGGACGGCACAAAAAATATTTTTGTGTAGCGTTATTTAATGTGCAGAACAGAAGCTAAACTTACCCAGCGGCACATTCGGATTAAATGATGCTACAACCGAAATTCTCATGTATTCCTCACTTTACTTTCTTTCTTTTCTTTTTTTGGAGTTATGTTACCACTTGTTAGTTAAAGGTTATCTTGGATGCTTTGTTAAGTGAATTTTTAGAGGGTGCTGAACATTGCTGCACATGAATTGAATGTTAAAATAATTTGTAATAAAATGTAATAAATATTTTCTCCAAAATATTATTGCATATGCATAGCAAATGGGAAGCTCTTAAAAGTAATGCTGATGAAGATAGTTAAGAGTATTAAGTATAGCTCTGAAAATATTTTGAAAGAAAAACCAAACTAAATATTTGGAAGGACTTTTTTTTTTTTTTTTGGGAAAATTGTAGCTTGCAGCTGTCTATAAGTAAAAATTACTGAAAATTAAGAGGAAAAAGGCAGACAAAATACTAGGCAGGACTTTTTTTTTTTGAAGAAATTGTAGCTTGCAGCTGTCTATAAGTAAAAATTACAGAAAATTGTGAGGATGCTGACACATTCTAAGAACTAACATAAAAGAAAATTGGGATAAATCAAACATCTGAAAATATTTTGGAAGAAAATGCAGACTAAATATTTGGAAGGACTTTTTTTTTTTTTTTGGGAAAATTGTAGCTTGCAGCTGTCTATAAGTAAAAATTACTGAAAATTGAGAGGATGCTGATAGTGTTATATAAAAGTAATGCAAAGAAAATTGGAATAAATCAAACATCTGTAAATATTTTGGAAGAAAAAGCAGACTAAATATTTGGCAGGACTTTTTTTTTTTTTTTTTTTGGGAAAATTGTAGCTTGCAGCTGTCTATAAGTAAAAATTACTGAAAATTGAGAGGATGCTGACAGTGTTATGCACATTCTGGGAACTAACATAAAAGAAAATTGGGATAAATCAAACATCTGTAAACATCTTGGAAGAAAAGGCAGACAAAATACTAGGCAGGACTTTTTTTTTTTTTTGAAGAAATTGTAGCTTGCAGCTGTCTATAAGTAAAAATTACTGAAAATTTTGAAAGGATTAAAAAAAAACGTGTTGAGAAAATTTGGAGAGGATGCTGATAGATATTGAGAATATATTTTTTAGCACAATATTACGAAGCATTAGTTAAGAATTTAATGCCCAGAAAATTATGTAAAATTTTTTGCTGAAAATGAAAGCTAATCACAGCAAGAAGAACTCTTTGGAAGTATTGCAGTTCTGGTGGTGCTAGTGATAATAAATTAATTGATGATTTGGCATAGCATATTTAGAGAATGTTGAACTACTGTCAATGTCAAACCCTATGTAAAATATTCCCAATATTTCCAGCAAGCAGCAGCTTAATATTAATTTTAAAATTTGTAAGTAAAAATTCATGTGATATTTTGTGTGTGCAACTGGGTAACGCTACGAAACGCTAACTTTTGCAGGCCTCGCATTTTGCAAACTGAAAACAGAATTTATGAGCAGCGACTGTTGCCATTTTCATTTGTTGTTGCTTTTGTTTTTTTTTTTTTTTGTTCTTGTTGTTGCTGTTGCTGTTGTTGTGTTTCTTGGGGATGGAGACAAAAGCTGCAAAGTCATGAACTGTGACAAAAGGATTACAAGGGAGTTACGCGTTTACCTTCCACTGCCACTGGCACTGCCACAGTGCTGTCATTTTACTGTCTACACGCCCCATGGCTTTTGGCTGTGCATTGCAGTTTATAGGCTAAATAAGATTAATTTAGAGATTAAGCGTGAGTAACAATGTTCTTTTGTATCCGGCCATGCAACCGGACACACACACACACACACACACACTGAAAGAGACAGAGCAAGAGTGAGAGAAAGAGCAAGAGAGAGAGAGAGAGACTAACATTGACAGAGACAGACGCGCTTATTGTGCATATGTCTGGCTGACCAAAAGGATTCGCATCTCAGCTGCTACGTTCAATTCATTTCATTTCATCAATGTTGCCACGTTGCCACGCCCACTTCCTGTGTGTTACCTGTCGATTTATACAACGTGCAAATTTATTAGATTAACAGCAAAATATCAAATAGGAAATTAACTGTCGTCTGGACATGAATGCTGAAAGTAGCAGCAGTACAAAGAACAAGAGAAAGAGAGAGAAAGAGAAAGAGAAAGAGAGATAACAGTAAACTGGACAAGTGACTAACATGTGTCTCATCTGTCTCTTTCTCTCTCTCTCTCTCTCTCTCTGATGTAT
>JBAMBR010002424.1:0-11894 GCA_037044475.1 Zaprionus obscuricornis | reverse complement strand
CTTAAATTAATTAATTAATTAGTTAGTAAGTTTTAGTTAAGTTAAGTTAATTAGTTAATTAGTATACTTAAAGCACTTATTCGCCAACGGGACAACAAATCGTTTAACTTTAAAAGGCAATCGAATAAGTTGTACTAAGGTACGTTTTACTTTCTTTTTTTCATTTTTCATTTTTCATTTTACTTTTACTTTTCATATTAAATTTCATTACGACATTTCAACAATAATTAATCAACATACATATACATATACATATATAAATAAGTAAATTACTAAATTACCGTTACTTGCAAATACTATTAAATTATCAAATTTCTTTTTGTGTGTTAGGCGGGTAAATTCAATATTCAACATTTGTAAACTTATTTCATTTTGAATTGAATTGAAAAAAAAATAAAATAAAAATATATATTATCAAGGTTCTGCGTATATATGTATATATACATACGTATATATATATATATATATATATATTGGGACAATCAAATGTTTTTTTTTTATTTGTTTTTAAATGTTTCAGATCGAGCGGCAGATGATCACAGCCCGCACCACTGATTTTTCAATTTTTTTTTTTTTTATAATCTTGCAAGTGGCATTTCTAGTAGTAGCAGGCGTGGCAGTTACCCACACAAAAAAAAAGTACATATATATATTCTGGAGCAGCATACATCTGTCATAACACTAATTAGACTTTAGGACTTAAAGTCAACTGCTTGAAATTTTCTATAGCTAAACTTTCCAGAGCTAAATGAAAAATACTTATAAACTGTATATCGAGAAACGATCGTTCGAAAATTTGAGACGGTGTATAATTTAATTTTATATTCATATTATTCAAATTTAATGATAACTGCTACATGTTAGCTAAATTTGATACAAATCTCACAACTATAACATATAGCTGTCATAGAGACAATCGCTCGATAATTGAGTTTTTATATGAAAAACTAGCTGAAATTTACACAATTTAAGTTTAAGTAATATTTTCGACAATCGGAGCTCTATCATATAGCCTGCATATAGCAAAGTTCCTACAAAATTTTGCCATTTCAGCTTGGCTTGCAAGACTATAAAATCTGCGACATGTTAGCCGAAGATTATTTTTGTATTATTATTATTATTATTTTTTTTTTTTCATTTCTATATCGATTATATTTTTGTATATAAATTTTATATATATATATATATATATATGCATATACATATATATGTATGTATATACTATATGCATATTGAATTAATATTCTATGTGTTTCTGTTTGTATGTTATGTATGTATTTTTCTATGTATATGTATATATATTTATTTATATTTCTTCTGATTTTTTTATATTTTATTATTTTTTTTTTTTTTTTTGGTTTTCTTTGCATATGAACAAGAAAAAACTGATAAAGGCACCATTTTGATGATAAATAAAAAATGCTTTGATAATAATAATAATAATAATAATAATAAAAAAAAACAAAAATTGTTTGTAGAACGATTTCAATTCGCGATTGAACAACAATTGTCAACATAAATGTTTGACAAACTTCCACGAACTTCTCTCTCTCTTTCTCTATTTTTTTTTCTTCTGCTAATAATTTTTTTTTTTCTTTTGTATATATATATTATCTTTGAACAACAATGGATCATTATAAATGCCTTTCAGTATTAGCAATCAGTTTTTTTTTTCTTTTTTTTTTTTTTTTGGGGGTAAATTCTTGCATACAATTTGTTCTAAGGCTACATCAAAAATTGTCTTATGTTTTTTTTTTTGTTTTCAGTTTTACTCATTTTTAATTTTTATTTATTTTTTATTTTATTAATTGTCTTACATCAACAGGCAATGTTGATGATGATGATGATGATAATGCTGTTATTGTTGATGATGATGATTTTTAAGCAATTGTTGATGTAATTGGGATAAACTCGTAAATGCTGAAATAAATTGCATTTAAGATATTGTATTCATCTAATCCGAAAAGAATGTGGGGCTTAAAACCCTTAAATAGTATAATTAATGTATGTATGTATGTATTGTAAGTGAACATCTATGGTATGTACATATACATATATGTGCATACATAAGCATACATATGTATGTATACATAGATAGTATAGCATAATATGTATGTATATATATTATGTGTAAACTTTGTTGAATATCTTTTCCATTGATGTATGTACATACACATGTATGTAAATTAAGCAAATGTAGCATGTATGAATATATATAAAATGTGAATTAGTTTACATTTTATTTTTTTTTGTAATTTATTTATTATTAATATGCATACGTACATACATAAATGTACATCGCATCAAATTTTTGTTAATTTTTGTTGTTTTCGTGTACATTAAAAAATTGCTTAACGTTTTGTTTGATTTTCAATAATACAGCCGCGTGGCGAATGTGTGTGTGTGTGAGTTTGTGTAAAGATTGATCTTTATATATATATATATGTGATGTATTTGCCACGTACATTGTATGAACTATACATAATGTATGTCAACTTTCATCTTTCGAGCCTTTAAACACTTTGGCAAATTTAAGCACAAAGCGCAGCTCGTGTTCGTGCATATCGTCTGCATATACATATATATATATATATATATATATATATATATATATATATATATATATAACTATATTGCCATAAGCTCAATTTAAATCAAACTTTTGCACTCACGTTTCCTTTACTTTCAGCTTTTTTTTTTTTAATATTTGTTCAATTTTTGATTTCTTCAATATTTTTTGCCTACATTTCGCAGTCGTGGCTCACTCAACTATTTGTAACTTATAGTTGTTTCTCTCCAGCTCTGCAAGCACTCATATGCTATATGTATATAAATCTGTCTATATTTATATATATATATATATATATATATATATATATATATATATTCATCATTTGAAATGGAGAAATTTTTGAGTAAAAAGTTTTGCTCTTCATTTTTCGTTTTTCTTTTTTTTTTCACTTTTGCATGAAATGATTTTATTTTTTTTTAATTTTTTATTATTTTTTTTAAGTTTATATTTTTTAATTTGTGTGTTTATTTTGTTGGTTTTATATGTATTATTATTACATTTACTGCATTCTTTAGATTTAAATTAATATAATTCGCTTAGGTTTTTTTTTTTTAGTTTAAGTTTTTTGTTTTTGTTAATTAAATACAACAATGTGAATAAGAATTTCGTATGCATGAATTTGTATGTACATATGCATGTACATACATGCATATACATCTATAGTATATAGTATGTATGTCTGTCTGTCTGAATTTATGTCGGTATGTCTGTATGTATATAGTATATAGCATTGTTCGAAGAAGATTTTTTATACTTGCATTTCATATAGTTTTTATTTTGTTTTTTTTTTTATTTGTTTGTTTATGTTTTTATTTTATAATTTACAAAATATTCAATATTACAAATTAAAGGACAGTGACAAAAAAAAAAAGAATTAAATATTTATAATACGCAACTTTCCCTCAATAATTACAAAATATTATAGTACACAGATCTTTCGTAAATATGCGGTAAGCAAGCGAAAATACACACAAAAAAAAAAACGAAAGAAAAGTAAAGAGGAAAAAAAAAAACAAATAAAAAAAAATTAATAATAAAAATGAATTAATATTAGTTTGAATTTTACTAAATTTATAAACCGAAAAAAAAAAATTTGTTGAAAAAAAAAACAACACAAATATATATATATATTTATATATATATATATATATATATATGTGTGTATAATTGAATAATTAGCAGTTTTATGTGCGTTGTCTACAATTCATAAATATGTTTTCCCTTTATCTTCTTTCTTCTCTTTTCTTTTTTTTTGTTGTTGTTGAACATTAGCTAATCGTGTGCTTTCGATTAATATATATATATATATATATATATATATATATATATATATAAAATTGTAAATACCATTTTGGATATTCATGTGTTGTTTTTTTGTTTGGTTGTTACATTATTTTCATTTGTAAAATTATACCGTATCGGTGTATATATACTATATATATATATATATATATATATATATATATATATCATATATTGAACGTATTTATGCTGCTTCTATTTACTGCAACATTTTTCATAAGTTCTTTAATTTTATTTTATTTTATATGTTGTTAAGAAGTAAAAATGACTTTGCATTGAGAGAATTTCGATTTCTCTCACATTACGCTTTGCTTTCTCGATATATATATATATTTGTGTACATATTTATATGCATAGATCTGTATATATATATACTATTCAAATTCTTATCGTGTGTATGTGTTGCATTAGGCAAAGGCGCGTGGGGGAAAAAAAAATACATCTAACATCTAACAACAAATGCACCAACTTATCGTCGTCGTCGTCACCGTCATCGTCATCGTTTTATCGTCATCGTCGTCGTTATCGTTATCGTCATCGTCTGTCTATATGCTCAATATACATTTGAGCTTCAACTTCAATCGCTAAACATGAATGTTGTAAACATTCTTGACACTAATCGCAATTCAAGAGTTATACACATACTATAGCTATACATATACATATATATATATATATATATATATCCGATTGGTATACATATATATATATATATATATATATATGTATAAATACACTTGTCTATATAATGTACCGTCAACATAACTAACTTGTTCTATAACTCTCTGTATTTAACATCAACATAAACAAACAACATTCTAGCACTTAACAAACATTTTCATATATCATATATCATTTTTTTTTTGTTTTCTTTCATGTTTTTGTTTTTTTGTTTTTTGTTGTCTACCTTTTCTTTTCATATTCTACTTTCTAGCGCATTTTTGTCACTTGTTACTGTTCTTAACTTCTCTTAACATTAAATATGTTTTCGTCTTCGTTTTCAGTTTTCCGTTTTGTTTTTCTTTTTGCTTTTGCTTTTGTTTCTTTATCAATTTTGTTCTAACTAAAACTAAACAGCCGCCGCTTCACTTCTTCACCCACTCCATAAATATCTGCATTTCGTCTTGTCTGTTCAAGAATATATAACTAGTAGAAATTCGACTAGTTTCGTCGTCTAATTTGTTCTTTCTGTTTTTCTTTTGTTTTTTTTTTTTTTTTTGTTTCTTGGGGGCGATTTTGTTTTCCTATGTTGCAATGCGGACAAATGTTATTCGCTTATTCGCTAAACACAATTATCAATTGTTGTTCTTGTTCTTGTTGTTGCTGTTGCTGCTGCTGTTGTTGTTGCTGTTGCTGTTGTTATTGTTGACCATGTTGCTGCTGTTGCTGTTGTATTGCATCAGTGCGACGATTTATGTTGCTGCTGATTTGTTGCTAATGTTGTTGCTGTTGCTGTTGTTGTTCTCGAGACAGGTCGACAACGTACTCGAGGCGGCAGTGTCCATGTTGTTGTGGCTGTTGGTCATAGAGATTCCTTCGATGGTACCCAAATTGTTGGTCCCGATTGTGACCAGATCATTGATTTGACTTTGCTATAAATTTCTTCGATAGTATCGCCTTGTACAACGCCTAAACAATAAATGAAATGTATGTAAATCAATCAATCAATCAATCAGTCAATTACTCTATAAATGAATTAATCAACCAGTCAGTAATTTAATCAATTAATCACTCAATCACTCAATCAATTGATCTGTCAATAAATCCATCCATTAATTAATTAATCTATAAATCATTCAATCAACCAGGAAGTCGAGGAAGTCAAAATCAAATAGTCAATCAATCGAGCAATGGCCAAATCAGTCAGTCAAATAGTCATTTAATGATATAACCAATCAATCAGTCAACCAACCACTTAATCAATCAATCAATTAAATAGTCATTCAATGATACAATTAATCATTCAATCAACCACTCAATCAATCAGTCAATCAATTTAAATTAAGCAATAAACTCAACATACCCGTAAAGTATTCGCCAAATTCTTGCTCCATTTTAATAGCACGTTCATATGTCTTCTTTGCCTGCTCCTCAGTCATGCGACGATTCATTTCCCTATATATGAATATATAAGAAAAGATATATATAAATATATATATTAATATTCTTATATGCAATTATTAAATATTTTAATACTCACATAACAGAATCTACAGATTTGGGCTTTATGAAGACAGCAACAGGATAGAGTTGTGCCACCTGCAGACGCTTGATTGCATTGCCCGATACATCCAAAATACAATGTTTGCCACGTTCGGCTACTTCGCGTACACTTGCCACCGATGTGCCATATAAATTGTCATTATATTGTCCAGCCTCAATGAACAAATGATTCTGTATGTCACGTTCCATTTGTTCGCGTGACGATACAAAATGATAATCGCGTCCATCGACTTCATATTCACGTTTTGGTCGCGTTGTATCTGTTTTTATATTTTTAATTTTATTATTATTATTATTCTATACTAGTATATGTATTATCGATATATGTAAATATATATCGATTATTATAAGAATTATTTCTATTTAAAATTGATCAACTTTTATTCCATTTGCTAGTGTTCGATTTAATTTTACTACTTACGTGGCACACATGAGCCGAACTTTTCCGGATATTCGGATATTAAATCATCGTTAATGCGATCCTTCAATGGTCCCAATATAATAACGGGACGCGTATAATTTATCGATAAACGCTGCACGGCCTCATAGGACAGCACGTTCTCCTCGGAAGCTGCAAGCATAGTAGGCAATGGTATTAGGTTTTGTGCGGGTGCAAAATCAAAATGTACTAAATGATTTTTGGATATACTAGGTCCTGGGCTCGACTGGGTAGAGAGGGGCGTGGGCTTGGGCGTGGTCGTGGGCATTGGCGTGAACATGGACTTGGGCAGGGTTAGTTATGGATGGGCGGGACAGGTGCGGAGCAGGGCAGAGCGGGGCAATAGGCCAGAAATATAAATTAAACATTTCTACGATATTTTTATTTGAATAAAAGTTAAAAAATTTAAATTTAAAAATAATAAAAATAAAATAAAGTGAGATTAGAGCAAGTTATACTAACAAAAGGATAGATAAAGATAGAGAGATAGAGAGATAAAGAGATTGGTGGGGCAAGAGACAAGAGCTACGCTCTCAGCTGTTTTTTTTTTTTAGTTGTTTGGCTTTCAAAGGTTAGACTACAAGGCAAAACTTAGTTGGAAGAGAGAGAGAGAGAAAGGCTGAGATGTTTCTATTTTAGTGTATCGAGCGCTTAATGCTAAATGAAAAATGAATTAAAAAAAAAAATCGAAAAAAATATATATATAAAAATAAAAATAAGTTTTCCCATGGCAAACAAAAAAATAGGATAAATTTGGAGGTACGTTAAAATTGTAAATTGTAATTATATAGTAGAATAAAAGATATATGTATGTAGTAGAGATAAAAGCAAACGCATATATATAATATAATATACTAACTAGTTAGTATTAAATAAGATAATGTCTAAGTAATTTATGTGGCAAGGAAGTGGGCGGAGGCGGAGGCAGAGGCATAGGCAAAGGCAGGGTCAGGATTAGGATTCGTTCATTAGTTTAATAAAACAGCGAAAAAAAAATTAAAATAAAAATAATAAATTTTGCCCTTTCGATCGAAACAAATTTCCAATTTCCAATTGCGATATCAATTACGATTCAAATTCAATTTCAGATTGAGATTAATTTTAATTCCAATTTAAAAAAAAATAATAATAATTCTATGTAAATGAAATTTGTCGAATTACATACATATATACATAGTAATAAATCGATTATAATAATTATTATTATAGATTAGTTTAATGCTACGAGGATATATCATGATGATAATAATACAAAAACAAAAAAATAAAAAAATGTGCCATACGAACTAGACGAGCAACAAATACGAAATACAAATACGAATAGTGGGGAACAAATACAATAACTAAAAACTAGTATAAGAGATATAAAAGATATTTGTTTATTTGTTGTTATCAATCATGTTAAATTCTTGTTATTAATTAGTATTTTAATCTATTAATACTAATGCATTCCATAGGTAGAACGAAAGAAACTAGAACTATAACTTGTTGATCAGACTAGAAATACAACGAGTTTAGTACAAACGACAAATCAAATATATATATATATATATATATATATATATATATATATATAATAAGTAAGTATACTAGAAGATAAAATGATGATTCATAATATTATTAAAACTTAAATGCTAGCTAATTATTTATAATGATAATAATTATGATATTGTATATATATATATATAGTATATATAGCCTAGACATAGAGTTTTATATACTTTTGCAGTGATATTTCATCTTTGTTTTATCTACGCTTCTTCTTTCGCTTTTTTGCATAGTTGTTTTTTGTTTTTTACTCACTCTGTAATAGTAATTATTTTTTCATATGGTTTCTTTCATGTTCAGATATATATATAATATATATAGTAAATTATTGCAATGTATTTTATAACTATTAATTAGTTAATAAATTAATGCAAAAAGAAAAAAAAAAAAAAAAACTAAATAAATGTATAATCATAGAATGATTCTTGAGGTTGATATTGTGACTACGGATTCTATTATCCGCAAGATATATGTATCTAGACTTTGTGTATATATGTGTGTGTGTGATAGCGAGAGAGAGATAGATATTGTGTACTAAAATATATATATATAGAGAGAGAGAGAGTATAGAAATAGGATTAACAAACACTTCTTATATCAAACAACATTTTTTTTTTATTGATTTTCATTTTTTTTTTTTTTTTTTTTTTTTGAGAATTTGTAAATGAATATTTGACTTATTCCATACATCATTATATAATTATAAAACTATAGACTATATAGAGAGAGAGACATTATATAGTAATAGCGTTTCTTTCTTTCATCTTAAATTAAAGTCGTATAACATATTTATATTTATTTTAGAATAAATCAAATCGTTTTGGGTTTCTCTTTCTTTTCGTACGGGATATATATATATATATATATATATATATATATATATATATATATATATTTTTTTTTTTAAATTATTTTCTTTGGATTTTCGGTTATGTTCTTGACCTTGAAATATTGGAAGTGGTGAAAATATGTATGTGCACTTTGTGGTACGATATCGATAAATATTGATGACGATAAATGAACCAATAAGACAATACTTTATATTCGTGTTTCGATTCTTGACTTTTGCTAACATTAATTTGAGAAAAATATTGAAAAACAATAAAAATAACAATAGTGAAGAATGGAATAAATCACGAAGCATGATAAAGAATGAAAGCAAAACATAAGACACAATATTTGGAACAATTTGAAGGAGCAAAGAACAAAACAATATTTATCATATCTCTTATACTAGTTTTTAGTTATTGTATTTGTTCCCCACTATTCGTATTTGTATTTCGTATTTGTTGCTCGTCTAGTTCGTATGGCACATTTTTTTATTTTTTTGTTTTTGTATTATTATCATCATGATATATCCTCGTAGCATTAAACTAATCTATAATAATAATTATTATAATCGATTTATTACTATGTATATATGTATGTAATTCGACAAATTTCATTTACATAGAATTATTATTATTTTTTTTTAAATTGGAATTAAAATTAATCTCAATCTGAAATTGAATTTGAATCGTAATTGATATCGCAATTGGAAATTGGAAATTTGTTTCGATCGAAAGGGCAAAATTTATTATTTTTATTTTAATTTTTTTTTCGCTGTTTTATTAAACTAATGAACGAATCCTAATCCTGACCCTGCCTTTGCCTATGCCTCTGCCTCCGCCTCCGCCTCCGCCCACTTCCTTGCCACATAAATTACTTAGACATTATCTTATTTAATACTAACTAGTTAGTATATTATATTATATATATGCGTTTGCTTTTATCTCTACTACATACATATATCTTTTATTCTACTATATAATTACAATTTACAATTTTAACGTACCTCCAAATTTATCCTATTTTTTTGTTTGCCATGGGAAAACTTATTTTTATTTTTATATATATATTTTTTTCGATTTTTTTTTTTAATTCATTTTTCATTTAGCATTAAGCGCTCGATACACTAAAATAGAAACATCTCAGCCTTTCTCTCTCTCTCTCTTCCAACTAAGTTTTGCCTTGTAGTCTAACCTTTGAAAGCCAAACAACTAAAAAAAAAAAAAACAGCTGAGAGCGTAGCTCTTGTCTCTTGCCCCACCAATCTCTTTATCTCTCTATCTCTCTATCTTTATCTATCCTTTTGTTAGTATAACTTGCTCTAATCTCACTTTATTTTATTTTTATTATTTTTAAATTTAAATTTTTTAACTTTTATTCAAATAAAAATATCGTAGAAATGTTTAATTTATATTTCTGGCCTATTGCCCCGCTCTGCCCTGCTCCGCACCTGTCCCGCCCATCCATAACTAACCCTGCCCAAGTCCCACGACCACGCCCAAGCCCACGCCCCTCTCTACCCAGTCGAGCCCAGGACCTAGTATATCCAAAAATCATTTAGTACATTTTGATTTTGCACCCGCACAAAACCTAATACCATTGCCTACTATGCTTGCAGCTTCCGAGGAGAACGTGCTGTCCTATGAGGCCGTGCAGCGTTTATCGATAAATTATACGCGTCCCGTTATTATATTGGGACCATTGAAGGATCGCATTAACGATGATTTAATATCCGAATATCCGGAAAAGTTCGGCTCATGTGTGCCACGTAAGTAGTAAAATTAAATCGAACACTAGCAAATGGAATAAAAGTTGATCAATTTTAAATAGAAATAATTCTTATAATAATCGATATATATTTACATATATCGATAATACATATACTAGTATAGAATAATAATAATAATAAAATTAAAAATATAAAAACAGATACAACGCGACCAAAACGTGAATATGAAGTCGATGGACGCGATTATCATTTTGTATCGTCACGCGAACAAATGGAACGTGACATACAGAATCATTTGTTCATTGAGGCTGGACAATATAATGACAATTTATATGGCACATCGGTGGCAAGTGTACGCGAAGTAGCCGAACGTGGCAAACATTGTATTTTGGATGTATCGGGCAATGCAATCAAGCGTCTGCAGGTGGCACAACTCTATCCTGTTGCTGTCTTCATAAAGCCCAAATCTGTAGATTCTGTTATGTGAGTATTAAAATATTTAATAATTGCATATAAGAATATTAATATATATATTTATATATATCTTTTCTTATATATTCATATATAGGGAAATGAATCGTCGCATGACTGAGGAGCAGGCAAAGAAGACATATGAACGTGCTATTAAAATGGAGCAAGAATTTGGCGAATACTTTACGGGTATGTTGAGTTTATTGCTTAATTTAAATTGATTGACTGATTGATTGAGTGGTTGATTGAATGATTAATTGTATCATTAAATGACTATTTAATTGATTGATTGATTAAGTGGTTGGTTGACTGATTGATTGGTTATATCATTAAATGACTATTTGACTGACTGATTTGGCCATTGCTCGATTGATTGACTATTTGATTTTGACTTCCTCGACTTCCTGGTTGATTGAATGATTTATAGATTAATTAATTAATGGATGGATTTATTGACAGATCAATTGATTGAGTGATTAATTGATTAAATTACTGACTGGTTGATTAATTCATTTATAGAGTAATTGATTGATTGATTGATTGATTGATTGATTTACATACATTTCATTTATTGTTTAGGCGTTGTACAAGGCGATACTATCGAAGAAATTTATAGCAAAGTCAAATCAATGATCTGGTCACAATCGGGACCAACAATTTGGGTACCATCGAAGGAATCTCTATGACCAACAGCCACGACAACATGGACACTGCCGCCTCGAGTACGTTGTCGACCTGTCTCGAGAACAACAACAGCAACAGCAACAACATTAGCAACAAAT
>JBAMBR010002423.1:0-37713 GCA_037044475.1 Zaprionus obscuricornis | reverse complement strand
TCGCGCAAAGACTTTTGCTGCTGCTGCTGCTTTTGCTGCTTCATTTTTCGTTGGCATCTTAAGCAAATTTCATTTGTGCAAATTAAATTTATGTAAATTTTATAAACTTTTTAATTAAGCGCAGACTTTGCTAACTTTTTTTTTCTTTCTCTCTCTCTCTCTCTCACTTTCCTTGCTCTGCTCTGAAAAAAAATCCCTGTGAAAATCTCAACCTGAATGCGTCTAATCTATGCAAATGTAATACGCACCTGTTGGCGCTGCCTCAAGTGCTGCCACGCCCATTGACAACTAAAACGCCCTAACATTGCTTTCAACTGCTGCCCGCACTTGGCAAATTAATTGAAAGCGCAAGTTGACTAAAAGCTGTAGAACAAGTGTTTTGCGGGGAAATCGGTCTTGGTAACAAGGGTTGGGGGTTGGGGGTGGGGGGTAGCTTGGTTTTATGCAAAGTTCATGGCAAAGAGACAACGCGGTTTACCGCCAACTTTAATGAGAAATGAGAATTTCACCTGGTCCCCTCCCACAATACAACTTCCCCCGGGTCCACAAAAAAAAAAAAAAAAAAAAACACATCTTTGTCGTCTGCTTTTTTGGCTACATTCACTGCTTGCTGCTCTGCTCTGCGCTGCTCTGCTTGCTGCTCTGCCTCTGCTCAGCGCTGCTCTGCCTCTGCTCAGCTCTGCCCTGCTTGCTTCTCTGCCTCTGCCTCTGTTTGTCTGCTGTGGCTTTGCTTTGCTGTGAAATGTCTAAGAACTTTGCCACAGCAGCTAATTGCAGGCTTCAAGGCGGAGGCTTCGTGCTTGGAAAAACACGCATAATGACGAAAATTAAGTGACTTCACAAAAAGAGAGTGAGAGAGAGAGACGCAGGGTGCTGCGTATATAGTGTGAAGAGAGCAAGTTTTAAGCAAGCAGTTGTTGTGTTAGCTAGCGCGCTATCTCTCTCGCACTACTATTTAACAATTGTCATAGGCTTGCCTGCCAACTGCTTGCTCTTCCCCAACACTGCTTGTCTAATACTGCCTGCCTTCAGATACATTTAAAATTTACTTCAATTTATTCTCTCAACGATGTAATTAAAAATCTTTCTCGCTCAGTATATTTTCATCACTTTTATCATTTTATTATCTTTATGTGTAATTTACACTTTATATTTTTGTGTCTCTTCTAACACATAAGACAGCCTCTGGCATTGCTCTCATTCCACTGCTTACTCTCAGTAACATACACACACACACATATAAATCTCTACACTTCACTTTACTCATTATACATCATCATATATCATATAAGTACCAAGTGCCTATCAACAGGTGGCGTCTTTCAGCGCGTTCAACCCTAATATAACATGCATCACTCTTCATCTCTGTCACACGCACTACATATACATATGTATATTAACTGTAGCCGCTCTCACACACACTCGCTGCCTCTCTGTCTAGCTTTATAAGCTCGATTTAGTTAAGTTAACGCTGATTGAATAAAAATTTCATTAAACGCTAAAAATTTTCTTCTGCATGAGCAGCAACTGTTGCTTTAGCTGGGCAATTGAATTGGATCACAGTTCTATATAGTATATATATATATAGTATATAGTATATCACTATCCCTAGACTGCTGTGCTTCTTCTTCTTCTTCCTCGTGCTTCTTCGTTATGCTGCTGCTGCTGCTACGGCTACAAATTCTGGCGGCATCTTTGCTGTCGTTTATTTTAATTGCCCGCATTAGGCGTCTGCTGATGGACCATAAAAAGAGGCAGCGAGTGGGCGTGGCTGGGGGTGGCTGACTATCAAAGCTTTTGACGTCGCTCGTTTTTTGGGTTTTTTTCTTCCTCTTTCTCTTTCTTCTTTTTTTTTTGTTTTACGCTTTGCGCCTCGTCGGCTTCATTTCCGTTTTGAGAGTAGCAATTGCTATAAGGCTGCCAAGGAGTAAGCGAGACAGAGAGAGAGAGAGAGGCAGCACTGGCGTTAACTGTGAGTGAGAGAGAGTGTTGAGTAAGGGGATGGTGGTGGGGTCGGGGGAGTATAGCAATTGCCATACAGTTTTTGCGGTTTGCTTATTCGGTTGTTAAATCGTTTTTATGACGTATTTGCAGTCGAAATTTTTGCGGTTATCGTATGTTTGTCTGTCTCTCTCTCTCTCTGTGTGTGTGTGTGTAATTTATATACTAAACATACACAAGCTATACATATATATTTATTTGCCTTTAGCTACGTTTAATTTGTTGCGATTTATGCAGCATTTTTTTTTTTGTTTTTTACTCCTAGCTAAGCTCAGCTGCTGCTTACCTAACTGTACATTTTAACGGCTTTTTGCCGTTGAATACCTTTTAAAAAAAATAATTTCCATTTTTCCATTTCCTTTTTTATGTTATTCAATTTTAATGCGCGCTGATTAATCGCTTTTTTATGTGTCTCTGCAAGCAGTGCTTGTCAAACTGCATTGCACTGACTAAGTCTACACAGCGCTGCTCAAAATAATTCACAGCTGTGGATTGTGTCTTGGCTAAATCATGTTTTAGCGCCATCTAGCGGACTAGTTGACAAAACTGTTCTATGAAAGAACTGTTGAGTTTTCAAATTCTGTTTTTTTTTTATTTTTTTATTATAATTAGCTTTAGCTCAATACTAGCTTTAATTGCTAACTTTAATGACTGACATGAGAGAAAGCGTGGCACATACACAGACAGATAGAGTGTGAGAGTGTGTGTGAGTGTGAGTGAGTGTAAGGCATAAAATGTACTTAACTACAGCACGCTCGCGTTGTTATCCTTTTAATAACATCATTAAACTGCAGCGTGCCAACGATGTTGGCATGACGACACTTCAGTTGTACACAACACATGCATAAAAACCAAGCCACAGTCAAACACATACAAAACGAACACGCAGTCACATGCATGCATACACAAATATAACTGTCTGTGCCAAGGGAGAGCAAGAAAGAGCGAGAGCGAGAGAGTGAGCGTAGCCAACAACAATTTTGAACCTCAGCCCACTCAAACTCGTCGCGACAAGATAACGACAGGTAAACAAGCGTAAGAGAGTGTGAGAGCAATGCAGAGAGAGAGTACAGCACGCTCATTTTATTGACTCTTCGACTGCTGGTCGCGCAAGCAGTGCGACGCTTCGTCACAGGTAAAATTTCAAATGTCTGCTTGCTTTAACGAACTTTTTGACGATCGCGCTCAATGTGCAAGTGTAAGAGTGAGATGTCACTATAGCAGCGCCTAGTAAAGGTTTTTATTGAGCGCAAGAGCGGCCCAAGACTAACTCTGAGCGCGGCGCTCCCATTGAAACGGTGAGCAGTGAGCAGTGAACAAACTGAACGCGAGCGTCAGTTGTTCAGCGCATTTACCTGTCTGCGGACGTGTTTTCCATTGAAAAAAGGAATTGATGATTTTTTTCCAACGCTAACTATAACGTTGCGTACGTGTATTTGTGTGTGTTTTGTGTGTACCGCTCTCTTACATATCTATATATTATGTATATGTATTAATATATTTCTGTTTATTTGTTTGTGTTTACATAAGTTTTTTTTTGTGCGTATGTTGTGTGTATTTGTGTATGTTTCTTTTATTCAATTAATTACAAAAGCAAAGCAAACGCGGCAACACAAATAAACAACAACAGCAGCAGCAGCAGTAAAAAAAAAAGTCGCAATGTGAAGAGAATCATAAGTTGAAATATCAGTGTGTAAAAGAAAAAAAGAAGAAAAAGAAGAATGCAAAATCGTTAAGTGATAAAGCAAAAGTGAAATACGAAATAGTTAACAAAGTGCAGCAAAACACAAAAGCAATAAAAACAACATATAACAACAATAACAATAACAACAACAGCAGCAGCAAGAGAATCCACAGCCAGCGCAAGGTGCAGACAAGGTAAGCAAAATATGTAAGCGTCGAACTTGAAAGCAGCGCTGAGCAGCGCAGCGCAACAAACACACACAGACATATAGACAGAGCATAAAATTCGACAGCGAAAATATTTAATGAGCGGTGGCCTGAGCAGACTGTCTGCATATGTGTGTGTGTAAGTGTGAAAGAAATGCCCAGCAACAGCGAAAAAAAAAAAAACAACAACAGAATTGCACTTGAAAAACAAGGCAAAGCAGTAAGCAAGCAAGCAAGCAGTAGAAGAAGCAGCGGCACTGTCAGCGCGCTAGAAGCAGCGACAGCAGCAGCAGAGCAGCAACAGAGGCAGCGGCAGCGGCAGAGGCTGTAGAAGAGCAAGCGAAGCATAGAAAAATCAGTTTACAAAACGGTATAAACGTGATTCTTTCCCGCACGCCATAGCTATTATTTTTTACTATTACTGCTCCCCCCTCCCCTCCTCCTTTACCCCTCCCTTCTCTACTGCTCTGCTCTCTCCCCCCTCCCCTACTCCTTTACATTGCTTCTGCTGCTTGTCATTGCGCTGTGTGTGTGTGTGTATATTGTCTATGTGAATTTTCCTGCTATGCGCTGTTGCTGCAATTCAAGTGGGTAGCAATAACAACAACAACAACAACAACAGCAAGTAAAATAATGTTGCTGCTGCTGCTGCCTGATGCTGTTTTGTCGCCAATTGGCGCTGCAACTGTACGACGAAAATATTTTTTGTGTTTTTTTTTTTGGAGTCGCGATGAGTGGAAACCAAGCCTCAAGTTTCAATCCGCAACAACAATAATAACAACAACAACAACATCATCATGGCAAGAAATGAAGCGTGGCGCAGTCGCTACGATCAGCCACAGTCACAGTCACAGCAATAACAACTACAACAACAGCAAGAGTAGAAGAAGAAGAAAAAAGAAAAAAAAAAAACGCAAATCTGGCGCAATTGAGCGCGAATGCCAAACCAGAAAAACAAGCAAAATGCTGTTGCTGCGCAGCAACTGCGCTGCGACTGCATAGATTGCCGGCCACTGGCTTCATGTTACGACAACAGCAAAAGCAACAATAGCAAACGATATCAGCAGCAGCAGCAGTCGCAGCAGCAGCAGCAGCATTCAACTGTGAGACTTCAACTCTGCCGTCGTCATCGTCATCGTCATCGTCTTTTCACTGAATGAGCCACATTCCGGTTTGGTTTCCACAATCCACAAAAGCATCCCCAAAACCCACACACAAACACACACACAGAGAGAGAGAGACACAGAAAGAGAGACACGCAGCTTCACAAGCTGCTTAGCAGCGAGCTCAAAAAAAAAAACATGTTCCAAGCCACGCTTTGCAGCAAAGGCAGCATCAGCAACAACAACAACAACAATCAGAGTTTTATATAGTGCGATGGCTGCGGCTGCGCCTATGACGCTACATTCCAATTAAAGCGTCGACGTTGGCGTTGGCGTTGTTAACGCTGCCAACAACAGGAATGTCAAGCATCGTGAGAGAGCAAGCGCAAGAGCGAGAGAGCGCTACACACAGCGATGCAAGCAGTTTAGTAAGCAGCGCATTTAGCTGCTTGTCTTTTTTTTTTTTTTTTTTTTTAGAAATTCCAATGCATGGACAGCAGCGCTGTCGGCAGCGCAGTTAGCGTTACAACGAAAACGAAAAGTGCGAAAAGTGAAGTCGCAGCGACTGCCGAACTTTTTTTTTTGAAGCCTTGCGCGATTTTGCTCCCTTCAGTTGCACTGCTTGCTGTGCTGCCAATGGCGATGCTGCCGCTGGCTGATGTTGAGCTGTGCTGCAATTTTACGTTCAGTTGATTCGCACAACTTTTTTTTCTGCTGCCTTTTCACGTCTTTTTACAGCCAAAAAAAAAAATGTTGATGAACCTGCACGTTTTTTTTGTGTGTGTTTTTTTTTTGTGCTTGTAATGTGAGGTCAGTAACACTTTTTGTTTCCCAAACATTCATCACGCTCCGTTTGAGTTGAACGAGCTGCCCTGCTATGTATGTACGTGCAACGTGCACCATGTGCCATGTGCCGTGCTGCTGCTGCTGCTGCCGTGAGAATCATTTATCGTTTATGACGTCAAGAGTATTTGACGTGCGGTTTAATGAACTTACAGTATATATATATTTTTTTTCGGTGCAGTTCATAAAGCCAAAAGTGTAAAAGGAGTGAGGGGAGTAAAGAGTTGGCTAGGGAGAAAAAGAAAGAGAGGAAGCAATATTCATGTATTTTTTTTTTCTTGTCTTTAGCAAATATCCGGTCAAGTTTTTATTTTTTTGCTCACGTTTCTTTCATTTTGCTTGCTTTTTTTTTGCTTTTTGCGTTTTTTTTGCACCAAATTCAAATTTTATTTTCGTGTGAAATTTCATTTCGTGGAAGTTGAAATTGAAATTGACTTGAATCGCCCTGTGTCTGCGCGCTGAGTAAGAAACTCAATTTTATTTCAACTGAAATTTCAAGTAGTTTTTTTTTTCTGCTTCCTCTTCTTCTATAGAGTTACGCATAGTTATTGCTGGCTGGCACGATATGTAACTGGGTTAAATTCTTTATAAATAAACTACATGAAAGTTTAAACAGACGCTAATTGAAAGCAACAACAATAACAACAACTGTAAACAAATATAAAAAAAAAGCCACAAATGTAGGAAAAAAAAGTGTGAAATAGCAAAAGATTTTTGTTTATCTCGTTGAAAGTTTCTTCAAGTTCAATATACAAAGAATCCTTTTCAGATGCGCAAATGAAGATTATATATAGAGTATATATAACAACAAGTAAGAAAGGTTAACAGCAACACACCGAAATTTTTATACACTTACAAGCTTCAATGAAAAGTTTTTTCATATAAAAATTTGATTTTTTAACTATTGTTGCTATGACAGCTATATGTTATAGTTGTCCGATTTAAACCAAATTTCACAGATATGCATTAGATATTACTAAACTCAAATCCCTTAAATTTCAATCGATTAGCTTAACAAACAAAAAAGTTTTTCATACAAAAACTCAATTTTTACTCCATAGTTCCTATGGCAGCTATATGATATAGTTGCCCGATCTGTATCAAATTTGACAGATATGCGTTAAATATTACTAAACTCAAATCCCTTAAATTTCGGGTGATGAGATTAACAAGCAAAAAAGTTTTTCATACAAAAACTCAATTTTTACTCTCTTGTTCCTATGGTAGCTATATGATATAATTGCCCGATCTAGACCAATTTTGCCTGACATGCATTACACATCACTAAACTCAAATCCCTAAAGTTTCAGTTGTACAGCTTTACAGACAAAAAATTTTTTCATACAAAAACTTAATTTTCAAGCGTTCCTGTGTATGACAGCTGTATGCTATAGTGGCCCGATCTGAACCAATTTTGTCTGACATATATTAGACATCACTAAACTCAAATCCCTATAGTTTCAGTTGTACAGCTTTACAGACAAAAAAGTTTTTCATACAAAAACTCAATTTTGAAGCGTTCCTGTGTATGACAGCTATATGCTATAGTGGCCCGATCTGAACCAATTTTGTCTGACGTGCATTAGACATCACTAAACTCAAATCGCTAAAGTTTCAGTTGTACAGCTTTACAGACAAACAATTTTTTCATACAAAAACTTCATTTTCAAGCGTTCCTGTGTATGACAGCTATATCTTATACTCAACCGATTCTGCTCATTCTGATTTATATACGCCTTCAGGCTATAAAAAGTCTGTATGCTAAGTTTGAGTCAGCTATCTTTAAAACTGTTCAAGTTCCTGGCGTTTCTTCGAAGCTCTGCTACGTTTCCTGCCGCTAAGCGTAGCAAAATTCTTGCAAAAGTTAATAAACTCTCACAAGTGTATAATAAGCCAGCTTACTAACCAATTTCCAGCAAAAATTTGAATACATATTTTTTTTTTTCACTGTTGCTAAATTTCCAATTTTCAAAAATTGGCTACCAAAAACTGAAAAAAAAGAAAAGAAAAATTTGTTCTTCAATTTTTGCCTGCTGTGAATTCTAATGACAACTAACGAGAAAAACGGGCAAAAAAAAGTTTTTTGTTTTGTTTTCCACAACAGGAAAAACTACAAAAAAAAATCTAAAAGAAGTTCAACCACAACATTAAGGCGTGGCACACGTACACAACGCTGCCGCCCACATTTGAAATTTGAAACTGCGAGGAGAGTAAAAAAAAAAAAAAAAGAGTTGACAGTTTTTATATTTTTTTTGTGCTTTTTAATTTCATTTTGTAGGCAAGCAGAAGAAAGGTTGACAAAGCGTGGAGATTGCTAGGAGACAGAAAGAGAAAGAGAGATGGGAGAGGAGAGAGGGAGTGATGGGGAGAGTCTAACTGGCAGTTGGCGCCAGTTTGCCGACGTTTTGCCAATTTGCTTTATTTTCTGTTATATTTATTTATTTTTTTTTTTTCATATTTTTAACGAAGCGTGCGAGATTTTATTTAACGCGTCAAGCGACGCGACGCGACGAGCAGCTCGAGTTTCAATATAGCTGCGGCTACATGTTGACAGAGATAGAGTGAGAGAGCGTGATAGTGATAGAGAGAGCAAGTGCGGGCGGCAGAAAGAGCAAAACTCCCGCAGCACAACTAGTTGCACGAGTCATGCCGCTGCTGCTGTATGTTGCTGCCACAAGCAGCTGCCATATGCTTAAGCCGCGCCCAGTTGCCAAGCCTCTATGCCAACAAGCACAGCACAGCACAGCACAGCGCACCCCTGCAGCAGCTCCCCGCAATACTCTGCGCAGTCTACATTCAATTGTCCGCTTATTTATTTTTTATTTCATTTTTTTTTTGGCTTTTTTTTATTTTGAGTTTTGCCAACTTTTTGCGGCAAACAGCAGCAGCAGCAGTAGAAGAGTGATGAGTGTGTATGGTAGGCAAGGAGGCGTGGCAGGTTAGTTAGAGCAAGCACAATGTACTTACATATGTAAGTACAATCATTATGCGAAAGGCTGCCGCTGCCACTGCCACTGCCACTGCCACTGCTGCTGCTGCTGCTGTTGCTCTATATAAATATTATATGCGGTTTATTTTATTTTTTTTTTTTTCGTCGCTGCCGTCGCCGTCGCTACTTTCGTTTCCGAAGGACACGGGACATGAGTTTTGGAAGCCGCACACAGGATGCGTGTTTTGTTTGGCTTTGTATGCGTGTGTGTGTGAGTGTAAGTGTGTGTAAGTGTGCGTGTGTGTGTGTGTATGACGGCTTTGTATGCATGTTGGCTGTGGGAAAACAACCGTTTGGTTTTTATGTCTTTTGTGGAAATTTTATTTAATTTTTGAATCTTTTATGAAAAGTTTAATATTTGTTTTTCATGCTTGCGATTTGCATAATTCACAAAATACAAAAAAAAAAAAAAAAGAAGAGACAAAAAAAAAGAGACAAACAAACACAAGGCACAAACATTAGGAGTGTGTATGAGAGAGAGAGAGAGACAGATAGAGAGAGAGAGAAAGATAGAGAGAGGGACAGATGTAGAGAGAGAGACAGATAGAGAGAGCGCTGGCCCACATTGCTTACACCTGCAGGAAGTGAGAGTCACAGGCCATAAGGGCATCGCAGGCTAGTGGGGCGTAAGAGGCGTGGCAAGCAGTAGAAGCAACAGCAGTAGCAGCAGCAGCAGCAGCAGCAGCAGTAGTAGCAGCAGCAGCAGGAGCAGCAGTAGCAGCAACAGCAACAGCAGTAGCAGTAGCAGCAGCAGTAGCAGCAGTAGCAGCAACAGCAACAGCAGCAGCAGGAGTAGTAGCAGCAGGAGCAATAGCAGCAGCAGTAGCAGTAGCAACAGCAGCAGCAGTAGCAACAGCAGCAGCAGTGGCACCCGTACGGGCAGCAGCAGCAGCAGTATGAGTAACAGCAGCAGTAGTAGCACCCGTACGGGCAGCAGCAGCATGAGTAACAGCAGCAGCAGCGTCTGCTGCGCTTGCGATATATTTTATGAATGCAAATCCCTTGTTCATTCGGCTTTTGCCTTTGCTTTACTTACTTGCGGGCGGCCAACACACACACAGAGACAGACACACAGACACACATACACAGACAGACATAGTCTCACCTATACTCGCACCTATACACACGTCATAGAAAGCGACTGTCTGACTGTGTGTGTGTCTGTTTTTTTTTTCTATATTTTTTTTTTGCATTTTTTTTTTTTTATTATTTATTTTATTCATATTCATTTTCATTCATATCGCAGTTTTCATTCATGCAGCTAGCGAAAAAATGAATCTGAAACTGAACTGAATATTTATTATTATTATGTCTGTCTGTGACTCTCACAGTTTTGCTCTTCTAACAGAGCCCCCCCCCTGCATACAGCCACGCCCCCCTTCACAGTTGCGCCCTTCTTTGTATTCATTTCTGTTGAAAAAAAAAAATGTAAAACAGAATTTTTGTTGGCCCAGTTCTTACGTGGTTTTTGTTCCCTTTTCCCCTCTTCGACTACTACTGCTGCTGCTGCTGCTGCTGTTGCTGCTTTTGCTGCTGCTGCTGCTTCTTCATTTCTTTTGGTTCTTTTATTTATTTTTATTGTGTGACGCGGCTTAAATGCGCTTTGCGGATATTTATGCTTGCCAACTGCTTGAAAAGGGAAGCGAAATATGTTTATTTGGCACACACACACACACACACATTTAGAAAGAGAGACTGTCACACACACAAACACATAGAAAGACATTGCCTTTGCTGCTGCTACTGCTGCTGCTGCTGCTCCTTCTCGTCGCTGTCGAACAAGCAAATTTCCAGCTCATCTGTTTGCCGCACATTTCGTTTTTTTTTCTCTCTGTTTTGTATGTTTAGCTCTCTATCTCTCTCTCCCATTACATTTCTCTCTCCCTCGTCTTCCACACACACTCTCACTGCCTTGTTTTCTTTCTTTTGCTTTTATTTTATTTTTTTGCTGTATATTTTATTTTATTTTGCCAGCGAATCAAAGTTTGTTGTAGTTGAATTATCCAGCGACAAAAGAGTTGGCTTTGTGCCACACCCATACGCCCACAAACAACGCCCAACGCACACAAATACATATATATATATATACGTTGCGCGCGTAAAATATTCTAACGCTTTAGAAATTTATTTACCCTGACGACGCAATTTTAGTTTTTCCCACTCTCTCACTCTCTTCTCTCTCTTTCTATTTTCCGCTCTGTGCCACAACATCAAATGGAATTTTCATCTTTTATTTTATTTTTTTTTTTTTCCTATAGTTTTACGCTTGTGTTTTTTTTCCCTCCCCTCCCTCACCCCCTTGGTCTTTATGTAGTTTGCTTTCCAATTGAAATTGCCAACTGTAAAATGTTTAGCAAGTGGACAGCCCCATTTTGTGGCTTTTCTAGAGTGTGAATTGCAAATAAATAAATAAAAGTCCTACAAAATAAACTGATTAGCCATCGAATTGATTGCAAATGCATTTTTCATTAGTGTCAAAAAAATTAAAAAAAAAAAAAAAAATACATAAAAAAAAAAATTGAGAAAAATTTCAAATGAAAATTGTTGGAATTTTTCTCTATGTAATGGCAATTAAATAAAGTTTTTAAAAAAACAAACATTGAGAATTTCAATAGATTTAAAAATTGAAATGCACAATTTTAGCTAAGTGCCAGGTATAACATGATTGAGAGATTTTATATATACATTTTGTAAATTTTTCTTTTATTGCTATATTAATAAAAAAAAAACATAAAAAAATGTATTTGCCGGGTATAATGCAGTCGTGTCATTGCTAAGACATATTTTATGTTCCTATAATTTTTCTCTGTTAATATAAAATAATTAAAATTGTAATTTCAAGCATTATTTCACTTAAAGAAACTAATTACCGGGTATACTGCAGTCGTGTCAATCACTTAACAAATTTTATATGCTTTTATAGTATTTCTATGCTAATATAAAAATATAAATAAATATTTCTTAGGCATAATTTCACTTCACAGAACTAAATACCGGGTATACTACAGTCGTGTTAGTTCCAAAACATATTTTATCTGCTTCTATGTTATTTCTGTGTTAATATAAAAATATAAATAAATATATATTAGGCATAATTTCACTTTACAAAACTAAATACCGGGTATAACACAGTCGTGTCAATTCAAAAACAAATTTTTTTATTCTTTTAAATTATTTCTCTGTTAATATAAAAAATAAATAAATTTAATTGAAGCATAATTTCACATTACGTAGATAATTACCGGGTATTATACAGTCGTGTCAATGCCAAGACAACTTTTATATGTTTCTATATTACTTTTCTGTTAATATAAAAAAATAAATAAATTTATCTTAGGCATAATTTCACTTGACAACACTAAATACCGGGTATAACACAGTCGTGTCAATTCAAAAATTATTTTTTTTATTTTTTTTTTAATTATTTCTTTGTTAATAAAAAAAAATTAAAAAATTTATTTCAAGCATAATTAAAGTTGATAATTACCGGGTATTATACAGTCGTGTCATTGCTAAGACAACTTTTATATGATTGTATATTTCTTCTCTGTTAATATAAAACAATAAATAAATTTATTTGAAGCATAATTTCACATTACGTAGATAATTACCGGGTATTATACAGTCGTGTCTATGCCAAGACAACTTTTATATGCTTCTATATTACTTCTCTGTTAATATAAAAAAATAAATAAATTTATCTTAGGCATAATTTCACTTGACAACACTAAATACCGGGTGTAACACAGTCGTGTCACTTCTTAAAAAAATCTTTTTATTTTTTAAAATTATTTCTCTGTTAATATAAAAAATAAATAAATTTATTTTAAGCATAATTTCACATTACGTAGATTATTACCGGGTATAATGCAGTCGTGTCAATGCCAAGATAATTTTTATATATTTCTATATTATTTCTCTGTTAATATAAAAAAAATAAATAATTTTATTTCAAGCATAATTTCATTTAGCTAGACTAATTACCGGTATAATGCAGTCATGCCTGTTTTTAAACACAATTTAACTGTGCCGTTAAGCTGCCAAATGCGTTTCTAATTTACTTATTAAATTATGCATAGCATTATTTAGCTCATTGAGCTAAACCAATTACCGGGTATAAGACAGTCGTGCTGCTGGGTATTAAACAAATTTTTATCAGCATCTGATTATTAGCAGCAGCAGCAGCAGTAGCATTAAATGCCATTTGCGAAAAATGTTAATTGCAATTTAAAATTAAAATTACACAGCTCAATGCTTACCTCCCTCCCCCCCCCCAAACCCCCCGCGCAGCTTCCCCTTTGTCAGCGCAATTCAACAACAATTGGATTTTTTTTTTGCTCTTTGGCGTCCCTTTTGGTCCCGTGTAGATATTATGGCATTGATTATGCTTACATATCTCCGGTCTAAAAGCTCTTCCTGATGACGATCCCAAAGCTGTTCATGTTGGGGGGGAGGGGTATGGGAATATGGCTCGCTGTGAGTGTACTTGTATTCATACACTCATACTCAAACCTTCTACTCACATGCATGCGTTGTGGTAGTAGTGCAATTCTCTGCTGCTGCCGCTGCTGCTGCTGTTGATGCTGCTCTGCTGGCAATTGCCTGAAATCCTTCACGCTTCATCAATTCGCATTATTGTTGCCATTGTTGTGCGTCTCTGTTTGCCGCACGTGTGTGTGTGTGTGTGTGTGTGTGTGTGTAAGCAGCCTACATTGAATTGCAAATGGGGGAAGTTTGAAGCCTCTGGGCGCAGAGACGACCGCGAAAAATCGAAATGCTCGAGCTTTGCGTACTTAAAGCGAATTGCGTATTTATGTGTGTAATCGCAACTCATCATTTCCCTGGCTATGGCTGACAGATGGAAGGGGCGTGGCGTAACTTTTGCGGTCCACTGATGGATTTGGTTGTTACCTTTTCGCATTAAAACGAATGTCGCGCACTTTTTGCTCTGTTGCGCTGTGCTTCGCTACGTGTATGCGTCACATTGTCAAAATGTCGACTGCGATTTATTTGCGTAACATTTACATATTTTACTGTCTGCTAATGGAACGACTCACTGCTCAACACACACACACACTCTCTCTCTCTCTCTCTCTCGCTCTCTTCATCTCTTGCACACTGTTATCTTGCCTTGCTCTACATATAATATATCTACTATCCTTCTGTCCTTCCGTTCGTTCTTCTGTCTTTTGGACTATCAACTATTTTTAGTCTAACGCATCGCAGTTTTTGGTGTAAATGACAATAAAAATGATAATTTACTAACATTATACATAGCAGCATTGCCTTGAGTTGGGTTTCAGCTCTATCGCCGCCAGTCAGTGTTTTGTCGCTGACATGAACATTTTATTTATTGCTGCTGCGTCGTCGTCGTATACTTAACTTTTGCTTAAGTTTCTTTTTATGTCTGCCACAAGTCAAAGTCTAAGTTTTTTTTTTTTATTATCATTAAGAGAAAAAAAAAAGTATAAAAACTTTGAAAAAATTGAAAAAAAAAAATAAAAAAATATTTGCAGAAAACTTTATTGCATTAATCGAAGCTTAACATATTTCTATGCATGTAATTACTTTAAGCGTCTACTTAATAATCAACCGTTAGTTTTTCTTTTATAGTCACTAAACTAAGTAGTTTGACATGCTTGGCTAAGTGTTTATATGGCAAAGCTTCAACTGCAGCAAGAAAAAAAAAGCAGAAGAAAAAAACATTAACTAAACAATGCGAGATAAGCGACTTTTAATTATTTTCAATTGTTTTTTTTTTTTTTTATTCTCCCGCAATACTCTGTAAATGAAGTTATGAAGTGTAGAGTATGTTAGACTGTTGTTAGTTTTAAATATAGAAAAAAATGACAAGTTGGAGTAGTGCTAGACTCTAGCTGTGATTCTCATGACTTACAGCTAAGCAAGAGTTCTTAGCTGCGCCTCTCCCTGCGTTTCTCATAATTATTAAAGTGTATTACGCTTCTCTTTGAGATTCTCAAAGCTTCAAGCTATGCATCATTTGCAAATTAAACCTCTCTCTGAGCTACAGTTATAATCTCTCTGCGATTCTCATAATATTAAAGCAAATTACGCTTCTCTCCGCAATTCTGTTTGCTAATTGAGCCTCTCTCTGTGATTCTCATACATAAAAGATGAGCTGCCGTCTTAAGCAGAGCCTTTCCTTGTGCGTCTCAATAACTCGAATTATAAGCTGATTCTCTCTACGATTCTCATTATATTAAAGTGAACTAAGCTTCTCTCTCTGCAATTCTCACAGCTTCACGCTATATATAATTTGCAAATTGAGCCTCTCTCTGTGATTTTAATGCATAAAAGATGAGCTGCAGCTATAAGCAGAGTCTCTCCCTGCGATTCTCATAGGCTAAAAGTGAGCTGCAGTTATAAGCGGAGCCTCTCTCTGTGATTCTCATAATTTTTGCACTTCTCTATGTGATTCTCATGGCATTTATATAAGTCTCAGCTAGGCTGCGGCTACTTACTGAACCTCACTCTGCGATTCTCATATCCTGGAATTATAAATCTATCCTCTCTGCGATTCTCATATCCTGGAATTATAAATCTATCCTCTCTGCGATTCTCATATCCTGGAATTATAAATCTATCCTCTCTGCGATTCTTATATCCTTAAATAATAAGCCTAGCCTCTCTCTGCGATTTTCATAATTTTAAACTTCGTGAACTTCTCTATGTGATACTCATGGCATATACAGAAATTTCAGACTAAGCTACAGTTACCCACCGCATCTCTCTCTGCGATTCTCGAATTATAAATCTACACTCTGTCATACTCATATTCCCAAATCATATAGGGCCTCTCTCTGCGATTCTCATGCTTTATTTTCTTATGCAAAATGAGCTACAAGAAAATAACGTTAACAACTATTTACAGAGTATTTTCAGAGTTAACTTTTTGCTCCGACTCATCTTTAACTTCTTGTTACTTGTCTGCGGTTGGTGAAAACTTTTGTTGAAAGCGCTGAAAGAGCTTTTTATCGTTTTGCGTTTTGCTTTTATCTTAATTGATAAGCAATGCAAACTCTGCTTATAACCACTTTTCACTTCCTTAGACTCATCATCTATGCGCTTCTATCTCTCTCTCTCTCTCTGTCTCTCTCTCTTTAGAGTATAGAGAATCTCTCGCACTATGCCAGCTGTCAGTGTTGTTTGACATCAAAAAACTTTTGACCGCCAAAAATTCATTATATAATTTCATTTGCAAAACAATTTACATTATTATTTTGAGCACCGAGCGAGTATGGAGCCAAACATTTTTTGGCTAAGCTAACAATTCAACTAAATGTGGCAAGAAGAGAGCAGGCAGAGGTAGAGGTAGAGGCAGAGCGTTGCCACAACAAAATGTATTCTGTGTGTTGTTTTTTTTTTTTTTTTTGTTTTTTAATTAAATTGAAAATGTTTTTGCGCCCAATTTGCCTACGAAAACGCGCAAAACGTTGAATGATAGTCGCATGACAATGAAGAGAGGAGGAGGGTGGCATGGCGTGGTGGATTGTGGGAGTGTAGGTAGAGGCAGCGCAGGCTTTGTAGACAGCGGCAGTGGCAGTGGCAGAGTTAGAGGCAAAAGCAGCTTGTGGCAGCAAGGGCAAGGTCATGGCGCAAGGCGTGACATAAGGGCGCAGCTTGTCTATTCGTCGATTTCCTATTGTTGTTTTCTTTCTCTCTCTCTCTCTCTCTCTCTTCTATTTCCATTTTTTTTTATTTATTTCATTTTTGCTTTTGCTTTTTTTTTTTTTTTTTTTAATATAGTAAATCGATGCGAGACTTGAGTAATTTGTACAAATTGCCAAAAAAAAAAGCAGAAAAAAAAAATCAAAATAAAAAAAAAAATTGAAAGAAAAAGCTGATGAAAAAAAATAAAAAAAAATATAAAAAAATATAAAAAAAAAAACGTAACGAAAAGCGGCAGCGTGGAAAATGCTTTTCATTTTGACAGCTCGCTAAAAACATAAGCTAATGCAGCCAGAGCCCGCAGAATAGCTGTGAGTTGACTGGAAGGGGGATGAGGAGGAGTGGGGGGAGGAGGAAGATGTGATGAAAATGGGCCACTTATTGATGACCTCCACGAAAAGTAATCGAAGCGAAGCAAAGCGAATCGAATTGAATGCCAAGTTCTTCTTCTTCTTGTTGTTGTTGTTGTTGGCGTTGAGGCGTATACGTAATATTGAAGCTTAGCTAGCTGCTTGCTGCCTGCCTGCTGCCTGCTGCCTGCCTGCTGCTTGCTGCTTCATTCACTCATTTGTGCATTCATACGGCCATTGACAAAGCTGTCACTGTGTATTGATTTATGGCCACAACTTCGTAAGAAGTAGCAGTAGCAGCAGCAGTAGCAGATGAAGCAGAAGCTGAAGAACAACGGCAACAACAGCAGCAACTTTGCTTCCTTATTGTTGCCTTTACTTCCTGCTCAGCGCTTAAAGCAAACGGAAACAACTCACTCAAAAGACGAGACGCCATAATTTTGTGGCACTCGGCAGGAATTCAGGCCTAATGACAGGCAACAGCAACAACAAACAGCAGCAGCAGCAGCAGCAAGCAAGGAAGCAAGCAAAAGCCTCTGCAGCTTTGTCGTTGTGCTTAAAACAAATCGCTTTTCCTGCCACAGCTCGTCGAATCTAATTAGATGTATCTATGCGTCTTCTACTTGTCTCTGCCTCTGCTCCACATCTCTCCTCTCTCTCTCTGTCTCTTTCGCCTCGCTTGCTGTAGTTCTTACTGTAACTATAGCTGTAACTATAGTTCATATGTCTCTGTGTCTGTGTGTGTTTGTCTTAGAGCTTATAGTTTTACTGCTGCTGCTGCTACTGCTGCTGTTTGTGTTTGTCTCTTTCTCTCTCTCTCTCTCTCTGTCTCTCTTTTGGCCTCACCAAGTGGCAAGTTCGCATTTGTTGTGTTAACCGCACATGCTTAACACGCAAATAATTGAGCTGAAAGCCAGACGACTCTCTGTTCATTCAGCAAACTTCACTCCCTTTCCTCTCCCTCTTCCTCTCCTTCACATGCCACGCCCAGCCTGCTCAGCCTTATGCTTCGCTTATACCTTTTGGGGCGGAGAACAATGCCAATTGTTGTTTGCTCAAGCGTATGCATGCTGACAGAGTGAGAAAGAGACAGTGATACGCAGAGAGAGAGAGTGAAAGAGAGAGAGAGAGAGAGGTAGAGAGTGAAAGAGAGAGAGATGTAGAGAGTGAAAGAGAGAGGAAGTAAAAGGAAGTGTATGTGAAGCATAGGGGGAAAATTGTTTCGAAGAGTGAGTCGCGCTGATGCAGCTATAGATGCCTGATGCTGATGCTGATGCTGATACAGATGCAGCTACAGATACAGCTATGAAATTATCTGCAATTGCAATGTTGCTGCTGCTGTTGCTGTTGTTGGTGTTGCTGTTGCTGCTACTGTAGTTGTTGTTGCTCTCATTGCTGCTGCTGTTACTGCTGCTGCTGCTGTAGTTGTTGCTGCTGTTGTTGCTGTTATAATTGTTGTTGCTGCTGTTGTAGTTGTTGCTCTCATTGCTGCTGCTGCTGCTGCTACTGTATGTGATACTGCTGTTGCTGTCGTTGTTGTTGCTGTTGTTGCTGCTCTTCTTGTTGTTTCTGCTGTTGCTTTTGTTGTTGTTGCTGTTGCTGCAGTTGCTGCTGCTGCTTTAATTGTTGTTGCTGCTGCTGTAGGTGATGCTGCTCTTGCTGTTGATGCTATTGTTTCTGTAGTTGTTATTGTTGTTGTTGTTGTTATTCACATTACTGCTGTTGTTGCTGTTGCTGCTGCTGTATCTGTAGTTGTTGCTGCTGTTGCTGTTGCTGTAGCTGTAGTTGTTGCTCTCATTGTTTCTGCTGCTGTTGCTGCAGTAGCTGTTGCTGTCATAATTGTTGTTCTTATTATTGTTGTTCTGGTTGTTGTTGCTGCTACTGATAATTTAGCAGAACTAAATGCCAAAACCGCACGTGTTGTTCATCCATTATACGCATTAACAACCGTTGCTGTTGTATAATATAAGTTCTTGCTGTTATGCATGTTATGCTCGTCAACATGTTGCTCTTGTGTCTTGCTGCTGTTTTGTTGTACTTGCAAAATTGTTGTAGTTCCATTTGTTCTTGCTCTTGTTGTTGTTGTTGCTGCTGCAATGCATTCGATCAGCTTTTTGCTGTGCATGGCCTTTGGGCGTATTATTTGTTGTTGTTGTAGGCGTGGCATGTGTCACACAGCTATTTTAATTAGTGGCAGTGGCTAAGCTCAGAGGTAACACACACTGCTGCTGCTGTTACTCTTGCTGTTGCTGCTGCTGTTGCTGCTGCTATTGCTGTTGCTGCAGGTGTTATTTTCACGCTCGTGTTCACAATTGTAGTTGCTGTTGTTACTGCTGCTGCTGTGGCTGTTGTTGCTGTGGTTGTCGCTATGCATTTGATAAGCAGTCAGTGAAATTCACGCACAGCAACAATCACACACGCACACACTCACACACACATACATACACAGACGCAGACACAGACGCTTTAAGCCTACAGCATTTTGCCACAAATGCAACCAAATTTTGTGGTCTGCCAATTGCTGCCACGCCCTTTGCCTAACGCTCCTTTCACTGCTGCCTTCAATGTGAGCGTGCAGCAGGCACAGCATGCCGCTGCCTCTCTCTCTCTCTCTCTTGCTCTCTAAGCAGCCGCAAGCACATATCACTGCATGCTGTGTATACTCTAACATTTTGACTGTAGCCTAAGCGTAGGCTATGCAAGACTTTGCTACAGAAGCTGAGAGCAGCAACAATTGTTCGAGCCTAAACTTGTATCTATTGCTGTTTAAAGTCTATTGCAGCTACAGTCCTAGCATATTTACTAGTCGTGCATACCCCATTATTTGTCCATAAACATTTCATGAATTGTTTTTCCAAATTGAATTTTGTTACATTTTTGATTTTAAACATTTATATGCATTAAAAATACATTGAATTGTTCAAACGGAAATGCAATTTAATATTCTGCATAACTTTCTCTTTTCCTTTCACTCTCTCTCTCTCTTCATCTCTCTCTATGTCTGTCTGTCTGTGTCTCTTTCTCTGTGGGTGTCTGTCTCTTTCATTTGCCGCTTAATAATGCAATAATAAACAGCTGCAAAATATCGTTGAAAATATTGAATAAGTTTTTGCAATGAGTCAATGCTTAAAACTAACAAAAGCTTAGGCAACAACAGCAACAATAACAACAGCAGCAACAATAACAACAGCAGCAGCAGAAACAATAACAACAGCAGCAATAGAAGCAACAACAGCACCAACAAAAGTAGCAACAACAGCAGCAACATCTACAGCCACAATAATCACAACAAGAACAGCAACAGTAACAACAGTAACAACATCAATAAACACAATAACAACAGTAGCAGCAACTGCAATAAATGTAGCAACAACAGCAGCAGCAATGGAAGCAACAGCAGCAACATCTACAGCAGCAGCAACAATAACAGCAGCAGCAAAAAGAGCAGCAGCAGCAATATAAGCAGCGACAACAGCAGCAACATCCACAGCAGCAGCAATAGCAGCAACTGCAGCAGCAACAGCAGCATCATCCACAGAAGCAGCAATTGCAACAACTGCAGCAGCAACTGCAATAACAACAGCAACAGCAATGGAAGCAACATCTACAGCAGCAGCAACTGCAGCAGCAATAGCAACAACTGCAGCAGCAACAAATGCAACAGCAGCAGCAATATAAGCTGCAACAACAGCCGCAACATCCACAGCAGAAGCAATAGCAACAACAGCAGCAGCAATGGAAGCAACAACAACAACAACAACAACAGCCACAATAATCACAACAACAGCAACAACAGCAACAACCGCAACATGCAGAAAAACAACCAAAAAAAAAAAAAAACAATAATAATTTGTGGTCAGAATTTGTTTGTTTTTAACCCAAATGCTGTTTATTCTCGTTGTTGTTGCTGTTGTTGTTGTTGCTGTTGCTGTTGTTGTTGTTGTTGCTGTTGTTGTTGTGGTTGTTATTGTTGCTGTTGTTGCTGCTGCTTTCACTGTTGTGACATAGATTGAGAGAGTGCAAAAGAGAGTGAGAGTGAGCGACAAAATGTGGTTTTAATTTGCTTCAATTTACGGTTTGACTTTCAACAAATAGCAACAACAATAACAACAAAACAACAACAACAAAACAACAACAGCAACAACAATAACAACATTGCAAAATTCTCATTTATGTCATTTTACGGCTTTTGTTTCAAGGATATTTTGTATATTTTTTTTTTATTTTTTTTTTTTTTTGGCCTGCGCAACTATCAGGAAAAGATTATGAAATCATTTTTGTCATTTGCCGTTTTGCCATTTTACGTTATGCAAATTATTTTATAGTTTTTTCTACCTCTCTCTCTCTCTCAGCTCTCTCTCTTTCGCTCTCTGTGTGCTCTCAGAATTTTGCATGCACAACGCACAAGCTTTAGTTTATTTATTTAGTTTTGTTTTTTGTGTTTTGCCAATTTCTGTATTTTTTTTTTTTTTTTTGCGCAACGAATATTTGATTTTTATGCATTTGACACGTTTGGCATTGTTTTTTTTTTTTTTTTTTTGTTGCAATTTTTTTTTATTGAGTTTTTTTTTTTGTGCCGTTATGTGACGTGCCAAACATTTTCCAGCTGTGCTTAAAAAAAAAGTAGTAGTAGAAGAACGTAACGGAAGAGCAAGTGAATCTGTGTGTATGTGAGGAAACGTTGAAGGCAAAAAAAAAATATTACGTATACGTCACGTTGACTTAACCACAAAACACACACAAAAGTAGATGAAGAAACAGAGGGAAAAAAAAAAATAAAAATAAAGTTACGCAACGTTCTTTTAAAGAAGAGCGAAGGGTGGTGAGGGTAGTGAGGGTGATGGTGGTGGTGTGAGGGTGGTGCTGGTGGTAAGGGGATTTAGAGTATTATTTGTAAGCCAATTGGCTTGATTAACTTGTGAGCTACATTAACAAGCATCTCTCTCTCTCTGTCTCTCTCTGTCTGTCTCTTTTACGCTTGCTATGCTTAAATGTGCGACAGAAAGTTTTTCAGTCCAAGGAGAGCAACAAAATATGCGGGAAAATGTTGCCACAGATAATTTGCATGCGAGTTTTTTGGTTTAATATATAAAGAAAATTTCAAATCGATCTGTTAACTTGAACAAACTGCTGTTTGTTGTTCTTGTTGTTGTTGTTGTATCGTTGATCGAAATCTCTATAGAGCTGCAGATGAAGCAATTTTCCCAGCAGAGTCTCAAGTGAATTTTCAACTTTATTGTTTAGTTGTTTTGGCAAAATATCTTTGGCAAAAGCATTTTATACACACACACATACACAGAGAGAGAGAGACAGAGCGAAAGAGAGAGAGAGAGAGACAGTAGCAGACCCTTGGACTTGAAGCCAAATACAAAAAAACTTTTTACTCAGTTCGCAAAGCAAGAAAAAAAAAAATTGTAGAAAATGCTGACAGGAAACTTTCAATCAGAAATGAATTACTTTGAAGCAAGTTAGGCTAGAAGTAAAGCTGCTAAAGAGTGTGTGAGAGAGAGAGTAGGAGAGTAAGAGAGAGAGAAGAATAAGAAGTCACACCGCAGTGTCAAGTTTAAGAAGCCATGAAATAACATTAATTTGTTGCAAAATTCGCTTTCACACAAGTTTTTAAGTTGAATTAATTTGATTAGCTTATCGCTCGTTCAAAGTTGAAACTTCATCAGCATCAGAGGCAAGCAGGCAGAGCATGTGGCATGCCTTATAGTATGCCTGTGTGTGTGTTGGCATGTGAAGAGATCTCTGCGTGTGCGTGTGTGGCAAGCCTCAAGTGAAGCTTAAACTGTGGCGACTGCCAGCTGTTAGACAATGTTCAAGTGGATTCTGCACATGCAATTGTTGTCAGTATATGTGTATGTGTGTGTGTGTATGTGTGTGTGTGTGTGTGTATGTTCATGTGTGTTTTTGTGACATTTACGACAACGACAATTCAAATTTTATTAGATTACATGAAATTTATGTGGCAATCAATTTGCAAAAAGAAAACATTGTCTAGGCAAGGCAATGAGAGAGAGAGAGAGGGACAGAGAGAGAGAGAAAGCAGAAGTAGAACAAGTATTGGCAGCATTAGAGAGACAAAGAGAGCGAGAGAGAGAGAGAAAGCTAGCAAGTGAAATGCAAATGACAAAAAGAACTTGGCAAACATTTTAATAAGGAATTTTTTCTGCTTTTATTTTTTTTTTTTGGCTTTTTTTTTTTTGCCTGCCACACTTTGTGCAACTAAATAAGTCAAATAAAGAGACATAAAGAGCGAAAGAGAGAGAGAGAGAGAGAGTGAGAGTGTGTAAGAGTTTTGCGGCAGGCGGACAGCACGTAATGGCAGCTGGATACAAAGCAAAGGCAGCGGCAACGGCAACGGACACAGAAAAAAAAAAACATGACAAAAAAAAAATATTAAATATTTTTTTGTTTAATGCGGCAAGTGCTGGAAATTGATAAGGCAGAGTTAGACCACAGACACACACACACACAGACACATATGTGCTCATTCTCTGTGTGTGTGTGTGTGTGTCTTTTTTGCATTGTTAGCAGCCACAAGCCAGACACAGAGAGTGAAAGAGACAGAGAGAGAGGGAAGAGAAGAAGCAGCAGCAGCAGCTATAATAAGAGGCAAGCGAAGCGCACAAAAAGCGAACTGAACAAAATGAAAATGAAAATACAAAAATTTAAATTTGTCTGTGGCCTTGTTAAATATATTTGCCAAGCAAATACACAGAGTGAAAGAGAGAGATAGAGTGAGAGAGAGAGTGAGACAGCAAGCAAGCAAACATGCGCTCATATATCTAATCATTGTTTGTTTGCATTACGTTTTGCTTATATTGACTTTCTTTCTTTATACCTTGCTCCCTCACACACACACATATAGAGTATACCTGTCTCTTTCACTTTTAGTTAATATATTTCTCATCATCTTCTTCTTCTTTCTTCTCTTTTCTTTTTGTCATTTACAGAATTGGCTGATACTGTTGTAACGTCATGGTATGAAGGAGCCGGCGAACACTTTGGATGAAATTGTAAGTAACAACAACAAACAAATATAAATTTATACTATAAAGATATATATATATATTATCGCATATATATAGCTATATATATATATGAAAAGAAGAGATATATGATGCTGCTATGAAATTTGTGTAAACAAATGTAAGAAAACAGACAAAAGACAGACAAACAGACGTTGAGCAAAGTCAATCGCAAAACCACAACAAAGTCTACACTGAGAGCTAAATGTTATGAAACCAATATGACTGCAGACTGCAATAACTGCAATGCAAAAGCAAGTGCAAACTACACTTGCACAACAATTGCAGTTTTAAGTGTTTAGATTAAGTTCAAATTAAGTAAATTATAAAAACTCTTAAAAACTACACTGAAAAAAAATAAAAATTAAAAATTTAAATAATATAAAAAAATATAAAAATAACTTAAAATAAGCTACTAAATTTATAGCGCTAAAAAATAAAAAAATTAAATTAAATAAATTATAAAAACTCTTAAAAACTACACTGAAAAAAAAAACAAAAAATAAAAATTTAAATAATAAAAAAAGTAAAAAAAAAAAATATAAAAAAAAATACAAAAATATATAAAAATAACTTAAATTAAGCTATTAAATTTATAGCGCTAAAAATAGGAAAAATAAATTAAGTAAATTATAAAAACTGTTAAAAACTACACTGAAAAAAAAACAAAAAATAAAAATTTAAATAATATAAAAAAAAGTAAAAAAAAAATATAAAAATAACTTAAATTAAGCTATTAAATTTATAGCGCTAAAAAATAAGAAAAATAAATTAAGTAAATTATAAAAACTCTTAAAAACTACACTGAAAAAAAAAACAAAAATTAAAAATTTAAATAATATAAAAAAAAGTAAAAAAAAAATAAAAAATAATAATAAAAAAAAAATATATAAAAAAAAAATTACTTAAGCTAAGATACTAAGAAAATACTTAAGCAGCTATACTGCAAAAAAAAAATATTTAAATTAAGTTTAAGAAAAAAGTAACTTAAAATTATTTGCTTAAAAATTATTTGCAAAAATCTCTAAAAAATTTGCAAAACAAAAATTTTCAAATTGCATTTGTAAAAGACATGCAGAAAATTTTTCGCAGTGTATGCTTATACACTGACTCTTTTGCAGGACTCTAGAGAATGCAACTGACACAATCATATAAAGTAGTTGTAGTTGTGGGAGGGGGGCGTGGCTGAAGTTATGTTAGTCTAAGGATATCAACTCATAGAATGAAATGCAAAGCAATCTAAATAAAATGCCAGTGCGACGCCTGCAGGTGGCGCCAGCACAACAACAACAATAATAAATAAAAGGGTTACACGCTTAAAGAGTAAGCAGCAATAACAACAACAACAACAATGGCAACATGTGGAACAGCAACAACAACTCCAGCTTGAACCACTATACGGCAACAAAGCGAAAGCTTGTGGCATCAGTTTTACAAAAGGTTCCTGCTCAACGTTTTCGTAATTGTTATGTAAATGAGTTTTACAATTTTTTTTTTTTTTTTTTTTGTGTGCTTCGAAAAGGTCAAAATGCGCGACACTGAGAAACAGAACGCACAGGACACAAGCACAGAGAGAGAGAGAAAGAGACAGAGAGACACACACAGACACATAGAAGTTATGCAGCAGCGGCTCGAACTTTAGACAGTCAGCAAAATTTGTGGTTTGAGCTTGATGATGATGATGATGATGAGTAGTAGTAGGAGAAGTAGACATACTCGATACACACTGACAAACACTTGAAATTGTATTATGCCGCCTTTTGATTCGTTCATTGCATGCCTCTGCATGATAATCCTCTGTCTCTTACCTTGGGCCACAATCCAGAAAACAAAAAAAAAAAAAACAAAAAAAAAGATTCAACGACTCAACGCAAGTTCTTTATAAAATTGCAAATCAGTTTGAAAGTCAACGACAGGTTGTTTTACTGCCCCTCCACCCCCTGGCACACCCTGATACAACTTGCTGTTGTGATTGTGATTGTTCTTGTCGTTGCTGTTGTCGTTGCTGTTGTTGCTTTTGTCGCTATTGTTGCTGCCAAAACAAGCGAAGCAGCAGCAACAGCAACCACTGGCATTTGCTTTGCTTCCTTGCTGCTGCTGCTCGTGCTTTGCGCTTTCTGTCGGCGTCACGTTTCATGGTGTAAACATACGAATTTATATGACTGTATTTTAGTAATAAAGTTGCCTGTCATTCTTCTTGTTGTTGTTACTGTTGCTGCTCTTGCTATTGCAATGTCTGTGTACTGTTCGTGTGGGCGTGGCATAACACATACGAAAGTTAATAACCGTTTAGCAACAGCAAGTAAGCAGCACCAGCAGCAGCAGCAGCAGTCAAAAAGTTAGCCGAAAATTCTTTTGCCGCTGGATTACAGTGAAATTTTATGATTATGTTTTGCTAGCTGCCAAAATACAATTTTTGCACAAGTTGCCAGACATACAGCCACGTCTTTATACAGTTGCACATATCTCTATATATATACAGATATATACAGATATATATATATATATACAGATTGCCATGCTGCCTTACTACTTTAATGCGCTTTGGGATTAACAAATTGATTTAGTTTTTAGTTTTTATAGTTGCCAACCAACAAAAAAAAAAAAAAAAAAGAAAAATTTTTTAAAAGCTAAAAAAAAAATTGCAAAGTTTTTTGAGAACTTAAGAAAGAGATTGCTGAAACTATTAATGTTTATAAGCAATAAGAACTTATATTAAATAATGCAGTGGAGTTCCGGTAATTCGTAGTGGCAGAGGGATCAGAATTAAGAAATTCCAAGAAATTTCAAAATATTTTTGAAATTTTTAGACAATTTTTTTTAAAGCGTACAAAAATTTATGTGAATTTATTGAAAATTTTAAATAAACGAAATACGAAGAATTATTGCAACTCGATGATGATTTGAAATGTGATAATATTATATAGGGAATATTTGATGTGTAGAGAGTAGAGAGAGTAGAGAGTAGAGAGAGTAGCGAGTAGAGAGAGTAGAGAGAGTAGAGAGTAGAGAGTATAGAGAGTAGAGAGTAGCCAGTAGAGAGTAGAGAGAGTAGCGAGTAGAGAGTAGCGAGTAGAGAGAGTAGCCAGTAGAGAGAGTAGAGAGTAGCGAGTATAGAGTATAGAGTATAGAGTATAGAGTATAGAGTATAGAGTATAGAGTATAGAGTATAGAGTATAGAGTATAGAGTATAGAGTATACAGTAGAGAGTAGAGAGAGTAGAGAGTAGAGAGTAGAGTGTAGAGAGAGTAGAGAGTAGAGAGTAGAGAGTAGAGAGTATAGAGAGTAGAAATGATCTGATGTGGATAATAAATATTTATGCTGCCATTTGTCTCCAATAATCGCAACATATCGTCATATATTATGGCAGCACAAATATTTATTATCCAACTTCAGATCATTTCTACTTTCTACTCTCTCTACTCTGTACTCTCTCTACACTGTACTCTCAACTCTCTACTCTCTCTACTCTCTACTCTCTATACTCTCTACTCTTTACTCTTTACTCTTTACTCTCTACACTCTACTCTCTCTACTCTATACTCTATACTCTATACTCTATACTCTATACTCTATACTCTATACTCTATACTCTATACTCTATACTCTATACTCTATACTCTATACTCTATACTCTATACTCTATACTCTATACTCTATACTCTATACTCTATACTCTATACTCTATACTCTATACTCTATACTCTATACTCTATACTCTATACTCTCCACTCTCTACTCTCTACTCATCAAATATTCCCTATATCATATTATCACATTTCAAATCATCATCGAGTCGCAATAATTTCTATTTCGTTTATTTGAAATTCTCAATAAATTCGCATAAATTTTTGTACGCTTTAAAAAAAATTGTATAAAATTTTTACAAATATTTTGAAATTTCTTGGAATTTCTTAATTCTGATTCCTCTGCCACTACTACGAATTACCGGAACTCCACTGCATTATTTAATATTAGTTCTTATTGCTTATAAACATTAATAGTTTTAGCAATCTCTTTCTTAAGTTCTCAAAAAACTTTGCAATTTTTTCTTTTAGCTTTTAAAAAATTTTTCATATTATATTTTTCTTCTTTTTTTTATTTTGTTGGTTGGCAACTATAAAAACTAAAAACTAAATCAATTTGTTAATCCCAAAGCGCATTAAAGTAGTAAGGCAGCATGGCAATCTGTATATATATATAGATATATCTGTATATATATATAGATATGTGCAACTGTATAAAGACGTGTCTGTCTGTCTGGCAACTTGTGCAAAAATTGTATTTTGGCAGCTAGCAAAACATAATCATAAAATTTCACTGTAATCCAGCGGCAAAAGAATTTTCGGCTAACTTTTTGACTGCTGCTGCTGCTGCTGGTGCTGCTTACTTGCTGTTGCTAAACGGTTATTAACTTTCGTATGTGTTATGCCACGCCCACACGAACAGTACACAGCCATTGCAATAGCAACAGTAACAACAACAAGAATGACAGGCAACTTTATTACTAAAATACAGTCATATAAATTCGTATGTTTACACCATGAAACGTGACGCCGACAGAAAGCGCAAAGCACGAGCAGCAGCAGCAAGGAAGCAACGCAAATGCCAGTGGTTGCTGTTGCTTCGCTTGTTTTGGCAGCAACAATAGCGACAACAACAACAACAACAACAAGAGCAACAGCAACAAAAGTAAAACAACCTGTCGTTGACTTTCAAACTGATTTGCAATTTTATAAAGAACTTGCGTTGAGTCGTTGAATCTTTTTTTTTTGTTTTCTGGATTGTGGCCCAAGGTAAGAGACAGAGGATTATCATGCAGAGGCATGCAATGAACGAAACAAAAGGCGGCATAATACAATTTCAAGTGTTTGTCAGTGTGTATCGAGTGTGTCTACTTCTCCTACTGCTACTCATCATCATCATCATCATCATCATCATCATCATCAAGCTCAAACCACAAATTTTGCTGACTGTCTAAAGTTCGAGCCGCTGCTGCATAACTTCTATGTGTCTGTGTGTGTCTCTCTGTCTCTTTCTCTCTCTCACTGTGCTTGTGTCCTGTGCGTTCTGTTTCTCAGTGTCGCGCATTTTGACCTTTTCGAAGCACACAAAAAAAAAAAAAAAAAAAATTGTAAAACTCATTTACATAACAATTACGAAAACGTTGAGCAGGAACCTTTTGTAAAACTGATGCCACAAGCTTTGCTTTTTGGTTAGTTTCAACTAGTTGTTGTTCCTGTTGTTGCTGTTGCCACATGTTGCCATTGTTGTTGTTATTGCTGCTTACTCTTTAAGCGTGTAACCCTTTTATTTATTGTTGTTGTTGTTGTGCTGGCGCCACCTGCAGGCGTCGCACTGGCATTTTATTTAGATTGCTTTGCATTTCATTCTATGAGTTGATATCCTTAGACTAACATAACTTCAGCCACGCCCCCCTCCCACAACTACAACTACTTTATATGATTGTGTCAGTTGCATTCTCTAGAGTCCTGCAAAAGAGTCAGTGTATAAGCATACACTGCGAAAAATTTTCTTTACAGTCTTTACAAATGCAATTTAGAAATTTTTGTTTTGCAAATTTTTTAGAGATTTTTGCAAATAATTTTTAAGCTTATTTTAAGTTACTTTTTTCTTAAACTTAATTTAAGTATTTTTTTTTGCAGTGTAGCTGCTTAAGTATTTTCTTAGTAACTTAGTTTAAGTATTTTTTTTTTTATATTTTTTTTTTATTACTATTTTTTTATTTTTTTTTACTTTTTTTTTATTATTTTATTTAAATTTTTAATTTTTATATTTTTCAGTGTAGTTTTTAAGAGTTTTTATAATTTACTTAATTTATTTTTCTTATTTTTTTAGTGCTATAAATTTAGTAGCTTAGTTTAAATTATTTTTATATTTTTTTATATTTTTTTTTATATTTTTTTTATATTTTTTTTTATATTTTTTTTTATATTTTTTTTTTTACTTTTTTTTATATTATTAAAATTTTTATTTTTTGTTTTTTTTTCTGTGTATTTTTTGAGAGTTTTTATAATTTACTTAATTTATTTTTCTTATTTTTTTAGTGCTATAAATTTAATAGCTTAGTTTAAGTTATTTTTATATTTTTTTTATATTTTTTTTTTATATTTTTTTTTTTTATTTTTTTTTTATATTATTAAAATTTTTATTTTTTGTTTTTTTTTCAGTGTAGTTTTTAAGAGTTTTTATAATTTATTTAATTTAATTTTTTTTTATTTTTTAGCGCTATAAATTTAATAGCTTATTTTAAGTTATTTTTATATTTTTTTTTTTTTAATTTTTTTATATTATTTAAATTTTTAATTTTTGTTTTTTTTTTTCAGTGTAGTTTTTATAATTTACTTAATTTGAACTTAATCTAAACACTTAAAACTGCAATTGTTATGCAAGTGTAGTTTGCACTTGCATTTGCATTGCAGTTATTGCAGTCTGCAGTTATATTGGTTTCATAACATTTAGCTCTCAGTGTAGACTTTGTTGTGGTCTTGCGATTGACTTAGCTCAACGTCTGTTCTTGTCTGACTGTCTGTTTTTTTCTTACATTTGTTTACACAAATTTCATAGCAGCATCATATATCTCTTCTTTTCATATATATATATATATATAGCTATATATATGCGATAATATATATATATCTTTATAGTATAAATTTATATTTGTTTGTTTGTTGTTACTTACAATTTCATCCAAAGTGTTCGCCGGCTCCTTCATACCATGACGTTACAACAGTATCAGCCAATTCTGTAAATGACAAAAAGAAAAGAAAGAAAGAAGAAGATGATGAGAAATATATTAACTAAAAGTGAAAGAGACAGGTATACACTATGTGTGTGTGAGGGAGCAAGGTATAAAGAATGAAAGTCAATATAAGCAAAACGTAATGCAAACAAACAATGATTAGATATATGAGCGCATGTTTGCTTGCTTGCTGTCTCACTCTCTCTCTCTCTCTTTCTGTCTCTTTCTCTCTGTGTGTGTGTTTGCTTGGCAAATATATTTAACAAGGCCACAGACAAATTTAAATTTTTGTATTTTCATTTTCATTTTGTTCAGTTCGCTTTTTGTGCGCTTCGCTTGCCTCTTATTATAGCTGCTGCTGTTTCTTCTCTTCTCTCTGTCGCTGTCTCTTTCACTCTCTGTGTCTGGCTTGTGGCTGCTAACAATGCAAAAAAGACACACACACACACACACACACACAGAGAATGAGCACATATGTGTCTGTGTGTGTGTGTGTCGTGTCTAACTCTGCCTTATCAATTTCCAGCACTTGCCGCATTAAAAAAAAAACCAAAAAAAATATTTAATATTTTTTTTTTGTCATGTTTTTTTTTTTTCTGTGTCCGTTGCCGTTGCCGCTGCCTTTGCTTTGTATCCAGCTGCCATTACGTGCTGTCCGCCTGCCGCAAAACTCTTACACACTCTCACTCTCTCTCTCTCTCTCTTTCTCTTTCTCTTTCGCTCTTCATGTCTCTTTATTTGACTTATTTAGTTGCACAAAGTGTGGCTGGCAAAAAAAAGGAAAAAAAAAGCAGAAAAAATTCCTTATTAAAATGTTTGCCAAGTTCTTTTTGTCATTTGCATTTCACTTGCTAGCTTTCTCACTCACTCTCTCTGTCTCTCTAATGCTGCCAATACTTGTTCTACTTCTGCTTTCTCTCTCTCTCTGTCCCTCTCTCTCTCTCTCATTGCCTTGCCTAGACAATGTTTTCTTTTTGCAAATTGATTGCCACATAAATTTCATGTAATCTAATAAAATTTGAATTGTCGTTGTCGTAAATGTCACAAAAACACACATGAACATACAGACACACACACATACACCCACACACACACATATATACACATATATAGTCAACAATTGCATGTTCAGAATCCACTTGAACATTGTCTAACAGCTGGCAGTCGCCACAGTTTAAGCTTCACTTGAGGCTTCCCACACACGCACACGCAGAGATCTCTTCACATGCCAAGCACACACACAGGCATACTATAAGGCATGCCACATGCTCTGCCTGCTTGCCTCTGATGCTGATGAAGTTTCAACTTTGAACGAGCGATAAGCTAATCAAATTAATTCAACTTAAAAACTTGTGTGAAAGCGAATTTTGCAACAAATTAATGTTATTTCATGGCTTCTTAAACTTGACACTGCGGTGTGACTTCTTATTCTTCTCTCTCTCTCTTACTCTCCTACTCTCTCTCTCACACACTCTTTAGCAGCTTTACTTCTAGCCTAACTTGCTTCAAAGTAATTCATTTCTGATTGAAAGTTTCCTGTCAGCATTTTCTACACTTTTTTTTCTGTTTTTTTTTTTTTTTCTTGCTTTGCGAACTGAGTAAAAAGTTTTTTGTATTTGGCTACAAGTCCAAGGGTCTGCTACTGTCTCTCTCTCTCTCGCTCTCTCTCTCTCTCTCTCTCTCTCTTTCGCTCTGTGTGTGTGTGTAAAATGCTTTTGCCAAAGATATTTTGCCAAACAACTAAACAATAAAGTTGAAAATTCACTTGAGACTCTGCTGGGAAAATTGCTTCATCTGCAGCTCTATAGAGATTTTGATCAACGATACAACAACAACAACAAGAACAACAAACAGCAGTTTGTTCAAGTTAACAGATCGATTTGAAATTTTCTTTATATATTAAACCAAAAAAAAGAAAAACCAAAAAACTCGCATGCAAATTATCTGTGGCAACATTTCTTTGCCCGCATATTTTGTTGCTCTCCTTGGACTGAAAAACTTTCTGTCGCACATTTAAGCATAGCAAGCGTAAAAGAGACAGAGACAGAGAGAGAGAGAGAGAGAGAGATGCTTGTTAATGTAGCTCACAAGTTAATCAAGCCAATTGGCTTACAAATAATACTCTAAATCCCCTTACCACCAGCACCACCATCACCCTCACCACCATCACCCTCACCACCCTTCGTTCTTCTTTAAAAGAACGTTGCGTAACTTTATTTTTATTTTTTTTTCCCTCTGTTTCTTCATCTACTTTTGTGTGTGTTTTGTGGTTAAGTCAACGTGACGTATACGTAATATTTTTTTGCCTTTACACACACACAGATTCACTTGCTCTTCCGTTACGTTCTTCTACTACTACTTTTGTTTTTTTTTTTAAGCACAGCTGGAAAATGTTTGGCACGTCACATAACGGCACAAAAAAAAAAAAACTCAATAAAAAAAAATTGCAACAAAAAAAAAAAAAAAAAAAAAAACAATGCCAAACGTGTCAAATGCATAAAAATCAAATATTCGTTGCGCAAAAAAAAAAAACAGAAATTGGCAAAACACAAAAAACTAAATAAATAAACTAAAGCTTGTGCGTTGTGCATGCAAAATTCTGAGAGCACACAGAGAGCGAAAGAGAGAGAGCTGAGAGAGAGAGAGAGGTAGAAAAAACTATAAAATAATTTGCATAACGTAAAATGGCAAAACGGCAAATGACAAAAATGATTTCATAATCTTTTCCTGATAGTTGCGCAGGCCAAAAAAAAAAATAAAAAAAAAATAAATACAAAAAAATCCTTGAAACAAAAGCCGTAAAATGACATAAATGAGAATTTTGCAATGTTGTTATTGTTGCTGCTGTTGTTTTTGTTGCTGTTGTTGTTGCTGTTATTGTTGTTGCTATTTGTTGAAAGCCAAACCGTAAATTGAAGCAAATTAAAACCACATTTTGTCGTTCACTCTCACTCTCATTTGCACTCTCTTCAATCTATGTCACAACAGTGAAAGTAGCAACAACAACAACAACAACTACAACAACAACAGCAACAGCAACAGCAACAACAACAACAACAGCAACGAGAATAAACAGCATTTGGGTTAAAAACAAACAAATTCTGACCACAAATTATTATTGTTTTTTTGTTTTTTTTTGGTTGTTTTTCTGCATGTTGCGGTTGTTGCTGTTGTTGTGATTATTGTGGCTGTTGTTGTTGTTGTTATTGCTTCCATTGCTGTTGCAGTTGTTATTGCAGTTGTTGCTATTGCTGTTGCTGCTGCTGTGGATGTTGCTGCTGTTGTTGCTGCTTATATTGCTGCTGCAATTGTTGATGTTGCTGCTGTTGTTGCTGTTGCAGTTGTTGATATTGCTGCTGCTTTTGTTGCTGTGAATGTTGGTGCTGTTGTTGCTTCTATTAATGTTGTACATGTTGCTGCTGTTGTTGCTTCCATTGCTGCTGCTGTTGTTGTTACAGTTGCTGCTGCTGTTGTTGCTATTGCTGCTGCTGTTGTTGCTGCTGCTGTTGCTATTGCTGCTGCTGCTGCTGCTGCTGCTGTTGTTGCTTCTATTGCTGTTGTTGCTGTTGCAGTTGTTGCTATTGCTGCTGCTGTTGTTGCTGCTGTTGCTGTGGAAGTTGGTGCTATTGTTGCTTGTATTACTGTTGTAGATGTTGCTGCTTCCATTGCTGCTGCTGTTCTTATTGCAGTTGCTGCTGCTGTTGTTGCTTCTATTGCTGTTGTTGCTGCTTATATTGCTGCTGTTGTTGCTATTGCTGCTGTTGCTGCTTCCATTGCTGCTGCTGTTGTTATTGTTACTGCTGCTGCTGTTGTTATTATTGTTGCCTAAGCTTTTGTTAGTTTTAAGCATTGACTCATTGCAAAAACTTATTCAATATTTTCAACGATATTTTGCAGCTGTTTATTATTGCATTATTAAGCGGTTTCTCCAACAAATGAAAGAGACAGACACCCACAGAGAAAGAGACACAAACAGACAGACATATAGAGAGAGATGAAGAGAGAGAGAGAGTGAAAGGAAAAGAGAAAGTTTTGCAGAATATTAAATTGCATTTCCGTTTGAACAATTCAATGTATTTTTAATGCATATAAATGTTTAAAATCAAAAATGTAACAAAATTCAATTTGGAAAAACAATTCATGAAATGTTTATGGACAAGTATGGGGTATGCACGACTAGTAAATATGCTAGCACTGTAGCTGCAATAGACTTTAAGCAGCAATAGATACAAGTTTAGGCTCTAACAATTGCTGCTGCCTGCAGCTTGTGTAGCAAAGTCTTGCATAGCCTAGGCTTAGGCTACAGTCAAAATGTTAGAGTATACACAGCGTGCTGTGATATGTGCTTGCGGCTGCTTAGAGAGCGAGAGCGAGAGCGAGAGAGAGAGAGGCAGCGGCATGCTGTGCCTGCTGCACGCGCACATTGAAGGCAGCAGTGAAAGGAGCGTTAGGCAAAGGGCGTGGCAGCAATTGGCAGACCACAAAATTTGGTTGCATTTGTGGCAAAATGCTGTAGGCTTAAAGCGTCTGTGTCTGCGTCTGTGTATATGTTTGTGTGTGTGTGTGAGTGTGCGTGTGTGATTGTTGCTGTGCGTGAATTTCACTGACTGCTTATCAAATGCATAGCGACAACCACAGCAACAACAGCCACAGCAGCAACAACAACAGCAGCAGCAGCAGTAACAACAGCAACTACAATTGTGAACACGAGCGTGAAAATAACACCTGCAGCAACAGCAATAGCAGCAGCAACAGCAGCAGCAACAGCAAGAGTAACAGCAGCAGCAGTGTGTGTTACCTCTGAGCTTAGCCACTGCCACTAATTAAAATAGCTGTGTGACACATGCCACGCCTACAACAACAACAAATAATACGCCCAAAGGCCATGCACAGCAAAAAGCTGATCGAATGCATTGCAGCAGCAACAACAACAACAAGAGCAAGAACAAATGGAACTACAACAATTTTGCAAGTACAACAAAACAGCAGCAAGACACAAGAGCAACATGTTGACGAGCATAACATGCATAACAGCAAGAACTTATATTATACAACAGCAACGGTTGTTAATGCGTATAATGGATGAACAACACGTGCGGTTTTGGCATTTAGTTCTGCTAAATTATCAGTAGCAGCAACAACAACCAGAACAACAATAATAAGAACAACAATTATGACAGCAACAGCTACTGCAGCAACAGCAGCAGAAACAATGAGAGCAACAACTACAGCTACAGCAACAGCAACAGCAGCAACAACTACAGATACAGCAGCAGCAACAGCAACAACAGCAGTAATGTGAATAACAACAACAACAACAATAACAACTACAGAAACAATAGCATCAACAGCAAGAGCAGCATCACCTACAGCAGCAGCAACAACAATTAAAGCAGCAGCAGCAACTGCAGCAACAGCAACAACAACAAAAGCAACAGCAGAAACAACAAGAAGAGCAGCAACAACAGCAACAACAACGACAGCAACAGCAGTATCACATACAGTAGCAGCAGCAGCAGCAGCAATGAGAGCAACAACTACAACAGCAGCAACAACAATTATAACAGCAACAACAGCAGCAACAACTACAGCAGCAGCAGCAGTAACAGCAGCAGCAATGAGAGCAACAACAACTACAGTAGCAGCAACAGCAACACCAACAACAGCAACAGCAGCAGCAACATTGCAATTGCAGATAATTTCATAGCTGTATCTGTAGCTGCATCTGTATCAGCATCAGCATCAGCATCAGGCATCTATAGCTGCATCAGCGCGACTCACTCTTCGAAACAATTTTCCCCCTATGCTTCACATACACTTCCTTTTACTTCCTCTCTCTTTCACTCTCTACATCTCTCTCTCTTTCACTCTCTACCTCTCTCTCTCTCTCTCTTTCACTCTCTCTCTCTGCGTATCACTGTCTCTTTCTCACTCTGTCAGCATGCATACGCTTGAGCAAACAACAATTGGCATTGTTCTCCGCCCCAAAAGGTATAAGCGAAGCATAAGGCTGAGCAGGCTGGGCGTGGCATGTGAAGGAGAGGAAGAGGGAGAGGAAAGGGAGTGAAGTTTGCTGAATGAACAGAGAGTCGTCTGGCTTTCAGCTCAATTATTTGCGTGTTAAGCATGTGCGGTTAACACAACAAATGCGAACTTGCCACTTGGTGAGGCCAAAAGAGAGACAGAGAGAGAGAGAGAGAGAAAGAGACAAACACAAACAGCAGCAGTAGCAGCAGCAGCAGTAAAACTATAAGCTCTAAGACAAACACACACAGACACAGAGACATATGAACTATAGTTACAGCTATAGTTACAGTAAGAACTACAGCAAGCGAGGCGAAAGAGACAGAGAGAGAGAGGAGAGATGTGGAGCAGAGGCAGAGACAAGTAGAAGACGCATAGATACATCTAATTAGATTCGACGAGCTGTGGCAGGAAAAGCGATTTGTTTTAAGCACAACGACAAAGCTGCAGAGGCTTTTGCTTGCTTCCTTGCTTGCTGCTGCTGCTGCTGCTGTTTGTTGTTGCTGTTGCCTGTCATTAGGCCTGAATTCCTGCCGAGTGCCACAAAATTATGGCGTCTCGTCTTTTGAGTGAGTTGTTTCCGTTTGCTTTAAGCGCTGAGCAGGAAGTAAAGGCAACAATAAGGAAGCAAAGTTGCTGCTGTTGTTGCCGTTGTTCTTCAGCTTCTGCTTCATCTGCTACTGCTGCTGCTACTGCTACTTCTTACGAAGTTGTGGCCATAAATCAATACACAGTGACAGCTTTGTCAATGGCCGTATGAATGCACAAATGAGTGAATGAAGCAGCAAGCAGCAGGCAGGCAGCAGGCAGCAGGCAGGCAGCAAGCAGCTAGCTAAGCTTCAATATTACGTATACGCCTCAACGCCAACAACAACAACAACAAGAAGAAGAAGAACTTGGCATTCAATTCGATTCGCTTTGCTTCGCTTCGATTACTTTTCGTGGAGGTCATCAATAAGTGGCCCATTTTCATCACATCTTCCTCCTCCCCCCACTCCTCCTCATCCCCCTTCCAGTCAACTCACAG